>JAUZSW010265552.1:0-84953 GCA_034780735.1 Hyalogyrina grasslei
TAGAGCTTTGATGATATAGATTAGGTGTATATCATATCGCTTCACCAGACGGCTGATGGCCGCGCGATTTTAACTAAAAACATAGAGCACTATATGCGATTAATATTTAAACCATCAGCCGCTAGTGAGCTTGCCGATAATATGCGTGGAGAAATATAAAAGAAATTCAGAAATAATTTGCGGATTACGCAAACCAAACCTATATTATACTTAATGAAAATTAGGAATAAAGTTATGAGTTCATCAATAGTAGCAGAAACACTTAAATACGATATATCAGAGCGTATTATTATGGTCGAAGATATTTGGGATTCCATCGCAGATGCTCCTGAAGCCTTATCTGTGACAGAAGCACAAAAACAAGAACTTGATAAACGTTTAACTGCATATCACGCAAATCCAAATACTGGATCACCTTGGGAAATCGTAAAAAAGCGCATAATGGACAAATAAAAATGCTTCCATTAATTTTATCATCAGAATCAGAAAAAGAAATCAATAATGCCTATGAATGGTATGAAGCACAACGCATTGGACTAGGAAATGAATTTATTTTATGTCTTGATGCGATTATGAATAGTATAGCTAAAAATCCTTTGATTTATCAAGTTGTCCATAAAAACATTAGAAGAGGAGTGTTGCGACGTTTCCCTTATTGTGTCTTTTTCCTGAAAGAGCAGAATCATATTCAAGTTTTAGCAGTTTTTCATGCTCATAGAAATCCAGCAAACTGGAAAATAGAGTAATATAGAAACAGCATATAAAATTGAGACACTTGCCGATTTTCCGCTACCGCAAAAAATAGTAAGTGAATTTGTGATATACGAACAAAAAGATAAGGTATTTCTGGGATTGATTAGCGAAAATAGCAAATCAAGACTATAGTAGATTTGCAGATAAAGCCCAGTGTAAAGGATAGAGCTTTGATGATATAGATCAAGTGTATATCATATCGCTTCACCAGACGGCTGCTTGCCGCACGATTTTAACTAAAAACAAAAAACATATAGCACTATATGCGATTGATATTTAAACCATCAACCGCTAGTGAGCTAGGCGGTGGGATAATGAAAAAATATTTTTACATGCCATTTATAATAATGATTTGTTCTGGTTGTTCAACAATGGATTCATTGGATGATAGATACAACCTTTATCCGTTTGATAAAAAAGTTTATGCAGGCACAAAAAATGATATAAGAGGATTAACCTGTATAATATCCAATGAGCCAGGTTGGGCTTTTTTAGCCTTGGGAGAATTGCCTTTTTGTTTTATTGCAGACACATTGTTATTACCTTATACGATATATCTTGATTATCATAAAAATAATAAAATTCCCACCGAGTCGGTCGAGCTAACTGGAAAATCAATATTACTAAGATAACTTTTTGGTACACTTAACCGCCTTTCCGCTGTCGCTCCAAGTCGGTAAGTGACCATAGCGTTATCCTAAAAATAAATCATTTTCACTCTTGACATGTACATACAAAAGATGTACATTAAATTTATTATGAAATACGAATGGAATCCAGAAAAAAATCAATTGTTGAAAAAAGAGAGAAATATCTCCTTTGAACAAATAGTTTATCATTTATCTCAGGGAGATGTATGGAAAATATCTGATCATCCAGATCAGAAAAATTATCCAGGACAAAAAATCTATTTCATAATTATTGAAAATTATATTTATCTCATACCGCACATAATTGAAGAAAGATATACGTTTTTAAAAACGATTATTCCAAGTAGAAAGGCAACTAAAATTTATAAGAAAAAAGTGGAGAATTAATATGAAATACGATAAAGAGGAAAAGGATATTTTAGAAGCATTGGAAAATGGGAATTTAAAACTTTCCAAGCCTTCAAAAAAAGAGATAGATTCTATCAAAGCTGCTGCAATCAGCACATTTAAAAAAGATAAACGTATTACCATTCGACTTTATGATCACGATTATTCAGGAATCCAGAAAAAAGCAATGGAAATGGGAATTCCATATCAAACGCTCATTTCTGGCATTATCCATCGCTATGTAGAAGGTGATTTAAAAGTAAAAACAGGATAACTTGAAGATTCATGCAATCATCTTTCGCGACGCGAAAAGATGATACATGATCTAAGCGTTCGTGGAAAGAAAATGGCAAATTTGAAATTTATTCTCCAACGGAAAAAGAGGAGATAGGTTGGCAAGAAACTCAAAAAATAAAACAGATGGCTATTCAGACGGAAAATATGATAAATTGGCAATTAAAGCAGATTCCATGGCTTTTTTCTGTATATTTAGGAAACTATATTCTTATTATGGCTTTAGGTCTTGGTCTTTACAGTTATAAAAGAAAAAAAAGCGAACAAAACGAGTCACCAGACCAGAAACCCGCTCCGCGGAAACCTGCAGGTGACCATAGCGTTCTTGGTGAAAACTAAAAACATTATAGAGGTAATTATGAAAAAACTATTATATGTCACATCACTTGTTTTGTTAATGGTATCTTGTAGAAGTAATCTTTCTAAAGTAGAACGAGTATATATAGATGTCAACCTTGACGATGTCTTGAAAAAGAAAGAAGAAGTTACTTACAAGCATGTTAAAAAAGTATACTATCCTGTTAACTGGAATTATTCCAAGGGAATGTATGTGCCTGTTTTTAACGATCCAACCGACTTAGGATTTTCGCTCACGTTATATGCCATACCTTGCTCTAAAGGCTATACATTTAAAGGTATAATATCACAAACTAATTTCATTAGATGGAATACATTTGTACATTCTACTAAGTATGCAGAATTAAAGACTATTAAGTCACAATATCAAGTTGAAGGTGACAAAGGTGATGAAATATCAGTTGAACTTAGTACTGGTACCGTAGTGCTAAAAATAAAATAATACCAGACCAGAACAAAGACTATAGTAGATTTGCAGATAAAGCCTCGCGTAGAGGATAAAACTTCAACAGTTATTTGCATTTATGGTTGCAATATCAGCCATTTTGAATTGGAGACGTTTAATAAAGCATTCATATGTATCTAGTTTAAGACGTTTTAACTCCATTTGGGCTATTCTATTGTCAGGGGAAGAGCTCTTTTTAATAATATCAAGATAGTTTTTATATGCCTGGTAAGTTCTATTGTCAACTTTATAATTTTCTTCTGCCTGCAGGAAGATTAAATGAGCCATTCTTACTTGTGCTGTTATTCCAATTGCAAGAATAATTTTCCGCATGGCTTCTGCTTTATAGCCTGTTTTGTATTCCAGTGCTGTTTTAATGCAATAAGATAAAGAATAAAAATTGCCTTTATGAACAACAGGTTTATTTTTACTTTTGTCCACATGAGATCTACTGAGTCTAAATCTTGTATTATGGCACGCCGTTAGAAGCATAGACATCGTAATTACAATTAATAGAATTCTAAATTTATCAAGCATGTTTTCTCCCCAAAAATATTTTTAGTTTAATATTTTAAATCACAATCATCAATAGGATTTTTAAAAATGAAAATATGATAAATCCAAGCTACTTTTTTATTTTACACTACTGCCGATTGAAAAATTCCTGCTTAAGCTGTTTAAGGTCTAGCTGTTTCTCAATAGAAGTTTTTTGTGCAAGGTATGACGATGCATTATCATAATACGGCCCGAATACCTTACCGCTAATAATTACTGGAATATGGTTATTTGCACCAATGTATGTTGTAACCAGATTATTATGGAATGAAATATTTTTTGTCATTAGTTGAAATAGTAGATAGTTATTAGGTTTATTCTTCTTTTGATCTTTTTTTATCTTGTCCTGCATCATTTTATAATCACTAGCCGTCATTGGCCATTCAATAATGATTTTATTCCCGGTAATTTTTAGCCATTGGAAATCGGCTTTGGCTTTAGCGGTCATCATTGCCTTGGTCTCTGGAGAGGTATGTTTATTATTGAACTTAGCTAAAATACTTTGTGAAATTGCCCTGTTTGTCAGTGTAATCAGCTGGGTTATATTTTTGACTCTAACTGTCTGATAACCACTTAACTGTCCCTGTTGGTTATAGTATAACTTGCCATTAGTAACTTTGACATTCTGCAGGAGGTGCTTGAGCAATGGACGGTAGATTCTTATTGAAGCGAGCTCTTTAACGGTGTGTTTGCTGTTTTTATCATTCCACGTTGCGAGTGTTTCTGTAATTATTTTTTTGTCATACTCAAAAATCCAATTAGCAAAGAAAAAGGTTCTTCCACTTTGCAGTACCGAATTTAATTCAACCATTTCTTGTGCGGTTAGTTTGTTGGTATTTTTTGCTCCATAGATCCCTTCGTATTCCTGGAATATTAGTAATTCATCATTGATAATTGTATAGGTCATGGTCTGATGTTCAAATTCAATACATGATACCATTATCACCAATATGGCTAGTAACGAAAATATATGCAAAACTTTTTTACGCATTGTACCCTCTTTCATTCAGTATCTATTTTACTCTGTTTTACTATAAACGCTGGATTATATATTGCAAACCAATCTTCAGTTTGTGACTAGGAGGTCGCTCCTACCTTAAAATGTGTAAATAAGCTCTATGTTGGAAAGATTTGGTCTCATTGCTAATTTTCACGGAGTAGGAACGCTGAATTTATAGCTATTATAAAGCTTCACTAGGTTGAATATTCAATAGTTAAACTTAACTTAAACTTGAGTAACAATTAAAACTCTAGAACAGATGACAATGAGCAACGAATGAAAGAGACAAAACAGCCAAAAGGCCTGATCAAAAGATTGGTCAAATATGGAGTGGCAGGGATCATACTTGTCACTGTTATCTTATTTGCTGCCTACTTTTACATTACCAGTGAAGGCTTCCTCAAGCATCAACTGTTACCATGGTTGGGTGAAATATCTGGCAGTGAATATAGTGCAGAAACAATTGATCTTTCATTATGGGACTCAACCATAAAAATGACTGGGGTTAGAGTTGGCAACCCAAACAGACCGTTTATAACTAGCGATGTCAAATTATCATTTTCACTGCTGAAAGTTATTCAAGGAGACCTCAAGGTTGATAATTTAATCTTAGAGAATGCTAAAGTTGTACTACGTCAAAATCGCAATGGTGAATGGGAGATTCCATTTGGCAGCTCTGAAGCAGAGAAGGCGGCTCAAAAAATCCGCAACCACATAATAAGTGAAGGATTAGGAACAGATAGCCAGCCAACCGATTCAAATACAGTTGAGCACGAAATAGCTGAAGACGATTCAGACAAACCGTTTCCGGTATTTCTCAATGTCCATAATACGGTAATTAAGCATGGCGAATTTTTACTTGAAACTAGCGATGGAAGCCGATTGAGCATTTCAGCCGCCTCGTTTCACCTGCCTAAAATGTTTAATGACAAACTTTGTCCCTTTAAACTGACCGCCCAATTGTCTATTAGTGCAGGCAATGCAATGCAAGTTAATGCTGAAGCTGTGACGTTGAGCGGAGCAATTCGCCTGCGACCTAATTTTATGATGCGACGACTTAATTTAAACCTTGAAATGGGTAAATTTGGCGGAGCAGTAAATAAGATAGATTTGGCTGGCAATGAGCTAAAAGCCACAGTAAAAAGTTATTGGGATGATCGTGGGATTAAAATTGAACAGTTACATATTGAGGAAGATCGAAAAGTTGAGGATATTACCCAAATAGATGGAACTGGAATGATTGGATTTTCACCTTTTTCAATTGACACTAAAATTGATTTTGACCCTGTTTCTGAAAGTTTATCCAGTTTGGCTTTGAGCTTTTTCCGGGGGAATAATCCAGGACGCATAAAAGTGAAGTATCATGGTAAATTCCACTACAGTGCTGGAGATATAAAATCTGCCGGGAATTTTTATTGTCGGCGCCAGGGCAATGCTCTAATTGAGGGAACGATATACCCATTACCTCAATTTAGCTTGAATACGATTCACGCAATGGAGGTCGATTTTAAACATTCCATATTAAAAGTCGATAACTTTAAGGCTATTTTATTACAAAACGAACAGCAGGTAGTCCGCTTAGCTATTGAGCCCACCTCGCTTGGGGTGGATGATGTTACCGAAAAACCTCTAGCAACAACATTAACAGTTAATAAACTTGATGTTGGACTGTTACAACTACTATTTCCTAAATATGCAAATTTTTTACCCAAAACGGGCCAATTTTCAACTAAATTAAAATTAAGTGGTAAAACTTTTAAAAAATTACGGCTGGCTGGCAATGCCGAATTGAATGATTTTAATTTTATGGTCGGCACAAAAATTTATCAGAACCTCAATCTGCGCAGTCTACTGGACCTAACTTTAAATAACTTTTCAATATTAAAACTTAATTCCTGGAAAACTATTATTAGCAGTGGCAAGCAAGAGTTGGCACAATTGACTGCTGACCATAGTAATTTTGATTTTAAAAAACGACATGCAAAAATGGCAATTAAGCTATCTGGCATAAATCATTCAACATTACGCCTATTTACGTTGCCCCAGCATACCATAAATACACTCGATAAACTTGCACCGTTTGAGCTTGAACTAGAAGGATTAGGCGATGTCGACCTGAATAAACAACAAATTATTTTAGATAAAGCCTTACTTGAGATAAAACATCACAGTGTTACTAAGATAAATTTTTCGTTGATGGAGCAAGCACTATTTAGTTGGAATAAAACAAATTCTCAAGCTAAAAAATTTAAAAAAATAAACCTCAAAATATCGAATATGAACCCAACCGTATTTAATACTTTTATCAAGCCTTCTGGGATCGTTTTCAATCATGGTTGGCTTAATTCCGATATTCAGTTTTCAGTCTCAAATTTCGCTAAATTATTAAAAATAAAAGGTAAAACAACGCTATATGACTTGGATTTTATGGTGGGAGAGCGCCATATTCGTAATTTACAGTTTGAACAATCTTTAGATATTGATATTGATAATTATCGTCAGCTAGATATTCGGAATATTTCAGGCAAAGCCCTATTACGGCGGCGACCGTTATTTGAGTTTGAAGGTAATGGTCGCTTAAAACTCACAGAGGGCAAAGGCAAAATACGGCTATATTTTAATTGCCCTAATTCACAGCTAATTGATTGTTTTAGCGACAACAGTATCAAAAAACTAACATTTAATGGCAATATAGGTTTAGAGGCTGATGATATGTTTAAAACCACCCGTATGAATGGTAAAATTAATCTGACAGAATTACGAACAACTGAAATGAACCGGCCACTATCAGGCAAAGCAGCTTTCAAATTAAGTAAAGTAGCTGAGTTGCTACGTTGTGAAAAGTTTACTCTGGATCTTTTCTCGAATCATACGCCGCTAGTAAAATTAATGGCTCAAGTTTCGCCCAAAATCATTAAAGGGCGTAATTGGGAAAATATTGAGCTAAAATCGAGCCTAATAGACCTAAAAATGCTAGAAGCATTCTTAACAAACCCAGCGGATGAATTACAGCCTGAACCTATAGCACGAACTGAACCTTTTCATTTTGATCTGGGAAAAGGGCACTATCGGTTAAATGCTAATTTGAGTGGCATCTCCTATGGTCCGAAAGTGAAGGGTAAAGTAATATCGACAGTTTACGGAACAGCAAAGAGTATCAAATTTGTCCCGTTGAATATCGCCATAAATGAAGGAGTCCTAGAGATTGCTGGTTCACTCCGTAGTATGCCAATGGGGATTCAGTATGACCTGGTTGGAGATTGTCATAAAATGAATATCAGTCCACTATTTGAATCGCTGATTATTGGAAAAATGAAAAATACCCAGACGACAATTGATAAACTTGATTTTCATTTGAACGGTAATGGTATTGTTGGCAAACAGTTATGGGATCAAATGCATGGTGAACTTGAGTTACAGGTCAGCGATATTTCATTACCTAACACTATTCGGGATACTACACTTGGTAATATTATGTTTTTGCCGCTTGATGGCGTTGCAAAATTTCAAAAATTTATGCCGTTAACAATACTGCGTTCGTCATTAAATATGAATTATTATAGTGATATGTTTAAAACCGTTAAAGATTTTAAATTTTCTACTGGCAAAATAAAAGTCAGATCACAAGAAAAGTTAATCTATGTGGATAAAGCTCATTTTGTTGGTCCACTAATTCGCCACTTACAGTTTAAAGGATTTTGTGGGTTAGGTAGTGATACGCGAATTAAGCTGAAATCATCACTTGATTTACTTTATCTAACCATGAATCTAGGCATCGCGGGGACAACTGACTACCCGCAACTTGAATTAGTTAAATTTATTCCTCAGGCAATTGGAGCCAATGTAACAAAAGTGCTAGACCCCCGTAATATTCCAAGTTTATTTAAAAATTTTAAGGATGAATGGAATAAAACTATTGGGAAATATCCAAATAAAAAACAATGGGAACACAGACAAGCTCCAGCAAGATCAAGTTCTAACAAAGAGAAAAAGCAACCAAAGCAAAAGATTAATGATACGATTAATCGTTTGATGGATTTTTAAACAAAGCCAACTGTGTCAGAACGTCTAACATTCACATCGAATGAAAGGAAAATAGAATTTCCTATTAGATTAAAATAATCAAAATGGTAACAATTTACGAATGCGTAATTTTATCGGCACTCCATGATTTTTCTTCCATTCCATAATCATATTTTTTGACTGATAAGCGTTTAGTTGAATTCTCCAATCTTCGTGATGCTTTAAGCGTTCTAGGCTATTTAAAGTAATATTCGACTTATGAGATGAAGCTTTAACAATAAGTTTAAAACATAAATCACGAAACACCACGTTGTCATTCTCTAAATGCACAGCCAACTCTTTTTGAACATCACGACTAAGCAACTCTTCCTCTTCAACTTCATCGGAAAAATTGACTAAAGTAAAGAGAATTTCATTGAGCACCTCATCCTCTTCAGTTAAAGCTTCAGCAGCCTTAAGATATTTCCGCAACTGTTTAATAAGAAAATCATGCCAATCATAAGGGTCTAATGCCATTAAAATATTAATGATCTTTTCATAGTCTGCATCGTGAATATTAGCAAAATAGCGAATGAATTTCGTTTGATTTTCCAAGACGACATAAGAAAACTCATCGCAAAGATCATCGACATCATCCCAATTTTCATTTTCGGTAGCGGTCTCGATAGATGCAATTAAGTCATCAAAAATTTTTTTCATTTTTTTCATAGAACAATAGTTCCTCCTCGCCATTTCTATATTTTATACACACTCTCTTCATAAAAGTAATATAGCATCTTATCGCAATTTTTCTATTAATATTTAATTCGTAATTTATTTTATTAATTCAAGAACTTTTTTTAAAGCCAAGCTAGTAGTACGGCTCGTCTAAAAAATTATCTATTTTGAGCCTGACTGACACTTCGACTTAAGTATATTTGAGATATTCCTGTTCCAGAACATCTGCCATGCGCTGCCAACTAAACTGCTCAGCAACTTTTTTGCGCCCCTGTTCTCCACATTTACGCCGTAAATCAGGATCATCAAGTAACTTTAATACTGCAGCTTCAACTTCGGGAATACTTTCCGGCGTTACCACAAAACCAGTCTCACCATTGGTAATAACCTCTGGCGTACCATCAAGTTCAAATCCAATGGCGGGTTTACCTGAGGCGAGTGATTGAACAACTGAACGTGGCAGACCTTCGCGCAATGAAAGATGCAACAGCACATCCATCAGTGCAATATAACGATATACCTGATCTGGAGGGACCAAGCCGGCAAAATGAAAATGTTCAGTCAAGCCCAACTTAGCAATATCGGCATCCATCTGCTCGCGCATTGAACCATTGCCGACAATCAAAAAATGAACATTGGGATGTTGTTTACATATTTTTTCCGCGGCTGGAATAATATATTCATAACCTTTAAGCGGAAAAAGTCTGGCAACCGTGCCAAGCACAATGGCATCGTCAGGAATGCCAAGTTGTTGACGCAGTTCCGGTTCTGGTTTTGAATTGAGAAAACGTTCAATCTCCATGCCACTATAAACCACCTTATATTTTTCACGGGGCGCGACATTAGCTTCAACACATTGATCTATCATTGCCTGAGCAACAGCATATATTTTATGACAACGTTTTGCCGCCCAACGTTCAGAAGCCTTATAAATAAAGTTCTTCAATGGCTGTTCATAGGCGTGAAATGCCTGTCCATGAACAGTGTGGCAGACAAACGGCACCTTGGCACCCCAAGCAGCCGCGCGTCCAACCACGCCAGCTTTTGAACTATGAGTATGAACAACATCGAATTGACGTTCACGAAATAGCTTTTTCAATGCTCGGACAGCTTGCCAATCTTTCAATGGATTAAGCTCTCGAACAAGACTTGGCATTTCGATAATTTCAAATTCAGGATAATCGCTCCGTTCGAGCAGTTTCCCTTCTGGCCCCGGTGATGGCCCAGTGATTAGAGTTACATCGTGTCCCTTTTTGA
Source organism: Hyalogyrina grasslei (assembly GCA_034780735.1). Lineage (NCBI taxonomy): Eukaryota > Metazoa > Mollusca > Gastropoda > Hyalogyrinidae > Hyalogyrina > Hyalogyrina grasslei. The sequence goes on from JAUZSW010265552.1 coordinate 10,439, forward strand.
TATGCCCAATAATCGTTAATAGCGTATTTTCCTGTGCACCACCAACAATCATGCGGGTAATGATATGACATATTTTCAATTTCCGTCCGTTATTTTCCATAAAAAGTTCCGTTAGTTATCCGTTTATATTTATTATTAATGGCAGGAAAATAGCTTTAATTTACCTATTTTGCTAAGTTTTATAAACCAAAGATAACATATTCACATTGCAGCTTTTTACAAATAATATTTTTTATATTTGAAAAGTAATTAACATTATTTTATTGGATTGAGTTGAGTTGGGACAACGTATCAGTAGCATGCGTTGTCCCAACGCATAGAGCAAGGCATTGCGTTCGGAGAACGCAACCTACTGGATGAATGCATAGAGCAAGGCATTGCGTTCGGAGAACGCAACCTACTGGATGAATGCATAGAGCAAAGCATTGCGTGAGTTTTTACTCAATCACCAATTCGGTTATTGCTACTTTATTAGTGTTAAGCAATTTTAATTGATATATTTGCCGATTTTTGTTATGAATAGTGATAGTTCTGGTGCCTAAACCATCATTTGATATTTTCATACTAATATTACCAGATAAATCATGATAATCAATTGATGCATGCATTTTTTCCCGTTTAAATATCAAATCTGAACGGCTAAACTGTTGTCCCGTTGCAGTTTTAAGCGGATGAACCACTGCTGTATGATTCTCAACTGCGGCTTTGACAGCAAGCTGTGCATAACGACTGCGCAACGGGAGTGGGATAATCATTTGTGCAATATCCACTCTACTTAGTAACCTAGAACTGCCACTACAAAATTTTTTCCCAGGGGTACAAATTATTAGACATTTGATTCGAGTAATTCCTTTATCCCGCAGACAATCACTAATGATACCAGCAGTTTGCCATGAGGGAACATTAACTATAGTGGCTGAATTTTGCCGAGGATTACAAAAAATTATTGCCGGCTCTTGACTTGCTCCACCATGAATGATAAATAGTGAAGGCTGAGTGAACAGGGCTGAACTGTGCCAAAAAACAGACGTCCCAACCATACCTACTGTTGCAATAATTAAGGTTAGTCGTCGCTTGCCTCCAATCAAACCAACGGCGCTAAGATAAAAAAGCAATAGCGACCATAGACTTGGTCGAGGTGTTGGGATTGAACCAAAACAGCGATAAAAAAATTCACTAATCACAACCGTTGAGTTTAGAATAAAAGCTATAATTCCATTCATCAACGGAATTATAAACGTCAAACCAATAGCCATAAAACGCCAGCCAACAGCAATAAATAATAACCAAACCAATGGCATAATCAAAAAGTTTGCCATTACCGCTGCGGGGACATAAACCCCTTGATAATAGAGTGCAATACCACTGCTAGCCAGCCAGGCCACCATACAACCCAACAATGAAGCGATTAGCACGCGATACCATTTAAGCCTAATAACCGTCAATGGGTGGTGAAGTTCAGTTGGGATCCACTGCCATTTTTCAAATAATAGTTGCAGAAAATCATTGATCCGCCTGGCTGCGGCAATCAGAAAACCAACAACCACAAATGAAAACTGAAATCCAGCATCACCTAGGTAAAGTGGATTAAACAATAATAGTAACGTTGCAGTGACAAAAACAATATTTAATGCAGGGGTTTGCAGAATCAGAGCCCGACAACCACAAAAAATAGTAATCATCAACCATGCTCGCAATGCAGGTGGATGCATACCAGTTGACACAACATAGAGCAACAATAGTCCCGGAATAAGCAAATGACGGGTTGAAAATGGCACCCAGCGTAACCCCCAGAGCAACAGCAGCGCTAGCATGCCAACATGTAGACCTGAAACGGTAAAAATATGAATTGTTCCGCTATAGATAAAGGCATGACGCGAACTGCGTGGCAACCCCTGTTTACAGCCGAAGAGTAATGCGGCCAACATACCACGTTGTTTAGAACCCTTAAGTTTTTTTACCGTTGCTGCCAGCAGGGTATTGCGCCAATCCATAATAGTGGCAAACCATGAATTTTCATGCCCTAATAAAATTATAGTTTTTGCCTTAAAACGGCGCTGCATACCATGTGTCCTCAAATAATGCTTAAAATTAAAACTGGTCAATTGACGGCTAGATGTAGCAATTTTTGTTCCATTATTAGTTAATTTTATAACTTTTACCGAAGGATTTTCGACCATTTTCAGCCACGTTCCATGCAATTTGATAATATCACCATAACTAAAGCGCTTCGTTCCACGTGGCAATTGTAACGCAATTTTATCCGAGTTATTTTTCCACAGTTGATTATTGCGTTTATAACGTATCGCTTCGACAATTAACAGTGAAGGATTTTCTAACCAACGATTCGCCCCGCCCGCACAAGCTGCATCAACAATTTTTGCCTCTAAAACTCCACGCCCCATTTTGGGCAATAGGCTGTTGTTTAAATAGTCATTAAACGCCATAGAGCTAGCGCCGGCAGCCCAAAATAGGCAAAAAAGTATAATACGCCACCGTGGCAATAGTAATACCAAACAAAAAAATAGTAATATTAAGAGGCGGATAATCCAACCGTAATCGCCATAAGCAAAAATACCACATAGCGTCCCCGTCAACGCCACGGTCGCTGGATATTTTATGGCTGTATGATTTAAAAAATAGCTTAAATGATTGATTAAGGCTTTCAAATCCCTGAATATCCCCTTAGAGTTTATTTTAAGGCAGCGATGCCAGAACAAAGTAGTATCATCCCTAGTAGTAAGCACTGCCGACTTAATCAAAACGTTAAATAAAAGAAAAATACAATTATTATATAGATTAAAATATAAACAGCTCTGGTTTGATGTCAAGTAATTGTTTTAAAACGTTACTTTGCTCGCTGCGGCGACGGCTGCTCGCATCGAGAGTGATCCCTACTTGTGCCAGCATTCGTAATTGATAATTGACGCTTCGCTCTGGCGTTCCGCCAGCCTCTACGGCTTCGCCTCCGTCGTAATTCGTAATTAATAGCGGCGACGGATGCTCTCATCGAGAGCAATCCCTACTATATTTTGCCAAAAATGAGATACATCAAATATTTTTAATATAAAAGTTGATTTTACAGCTGAATTTAGTAAATTATAGGTTAAGTTAATACAATTAAACTAAATAAAGCACATTAGAAATATTGCAAAATTTTTTACGGTAGATTTTGCCGTTGGCTTAAAACCTTAAGGAATGAATATGTATTTTTTTGATCCATTATATCTATTATTTGCCATGCCTGGACTTTTGCTGGCAATGTGGGCTTCATTTAAAACTAAAACTACCTTTGCCAAATATGCCAAAATTGGCTCATATTCCGGTTGTACTGGAGCTAATGCGGCAAAACAACTATTGAATCGTGCTGGCATTTATGATGTCCGCGTGGAACAGGTCGGAGGCTTCCTCAGTGATCATTATGATCCTACCCATCGAGTGCTGAGGTTATCAAATGATGTCTATAATAGTCAAAGTCTGTCGGCAATCGGCATAGCCTGCCATGAAGCAGGACACGCTATTCAACATGCTGAACATTATGCCCCACTTAAACTACGAACCGCCCTGGTGCCAATAACTACAATATCAACCAATATCTCATACGGCTTTATTATGCTAGGATTTTTTCTTTCACGTAATATGATCCTAATAGGCGCATTACTATTTGCAGTTTCTGTCGTCTTTTCGCTGGTGACGTTGCCCGTCGAATGGGATGCAAGTGCGCGAGCAAAAAAATTGATGGTTGCGGCAGGGATTGTTTCTGATCGCGAGGCAATTGATGCCGGACGAGTACTGAATGCCGCTTTTCTAACCTATGTGGCCGCGACTGTCAGTGCAATGTTAACCCTGCTCTATTATCTGTTACGTTCAGGTATTTTTGGCGGTTCAGACGATTAATATTAAAGTTATAATGTTACTAATAGAGGTCAACACCTCAATATATAAAGGAAACCAGTTTATTATGTCAATTATAGAAAAATTTATTGAGGCTTACGGGGCAAAACCAATAGTTCTATCACGCGCTCCAGGGCGACTTGAAATTCTAGGTAATCATACTGATTATAATGAAGGATTAACGCTTAGTGCGGCAGTTGAACAGGCAACGGAATTTGCGCTACGCCCGGTGGCTGGCAGAATTTGCACCATGCGTGATTTCCGTGATGGTAGTGTGATTGAATTTAATCTTGACGAAATTGCTCAACCACGGCCTAAAGATTGGACCAATTATGTTAAAGGGGTAATTGTTGAATTACGCAAGCGTGGCATTGAGATTCCAGCATTTCAGGGCGCAATTCTCAGTACGGTGCCACTATCAGCTGGGATGAGCAGTTCTGCTGCACTTGAAGTCGCAGCATCTTTTGCATTTGCTGAAGCATTTGATATTAAACTACCGAAAGCTGAATGGGCCAAAATTGGTCAAGCAGTTGAAAATGATTACCTTGGGGTGAATACTGGTTTACTCGACCAATTCAGCTCAATTTATGGCAAACAGAATGCACTTATTTTTTCTGATTTTAGAACAAATGAGGTAATAAAGAATGTGACGTTACCTGAAGGTTATATAATTGTGGTTGCCAATTCGATGCATAAGCATGATCTAGTCAGTTCTGATTATAATGTACGACGCCAAAGTTGTGAAAATGTTACTGAAGCTATGGCTGAAAAAGATAGTAGTATCAAAGCTTTACGGGACGTTTCGCTCGAACAACTTGAACAGGCTAAGTCTTATCTCAATATTCAGGATTATCGCCGGGCATTGCATGTGGTTGGTGAAAATCAACGGGTCCTTAAAGGTATTGAGTTATTGGAAACAGGAAAAATTGAAGAGTTTGGCCAACTACTATTCGCATCACATTTAAGTTCGAGGGATAATTTTGAGAATAGCTGCCCTGAACTTGATTTTCTGGTTGAACAGGCCAAAACTATTCCAGGTTGCCTCGGCGCTCGCCTAAGTGGTGGTGGCTTTGGGGGAATTTCAATTCATCTCGTGAAAGTCGCAGAGACTGAGCTTTATTGTGAACGGATCGCGACTGTGTTTAAATTACAAACTGGAATTGAGCCTGAAATCATTCAATGTGCGATTGGAGCTGGAGCGAGTGTAACTACACTTTAAACGGTATTTTTGTTGCAATTATTCACATTAGTCACCTGTTAAAGATGTGCTCGTTTGCTGATCTAAGGCTCAGAGCTCTAAAAAAAGGAAATTATAGATGGGACGAGTTAAACTTGCTTTGCCGGAACAGTTTATATTTACAACTGAAATTCCAGTTCGAATATCTGATGTCAATTATGGGGGGCATCTAGGAAATGATTCAGTATTATCAATCATTCATGAAGCCCGAGTGCGTTTTTTAACAACTCATGACTATAGTGAACTTAATGTTTGCGGTGCTGGACTGATTCAGTCCGATGCGGTAATTATCTATAAAAATGAAGCCTTTTATGGAGATATTATAGTGGTTGAGCTTGCACTCAGTGATTTCTCCGCCACCGGTTGTGATTTCTTTTTTCGCTTGACACGACAAGCAGACGGTAAAGAAATTGTTCGAGCAAAAACCGGAATTGTGTTTTATGATTACGAGCAAAAGAAAATATTACGCGTCCCCGCAGAGTTTAAGCAACTAGCATCAAATATCTAATAATGCTTAATTTCATAAGTTATTATTGAGTAATTAATGGAAAAGAGGTAAAAGAGCACTAGTTTAATATAGTACATATTATTATTCAGCTCTTCAGTCTACGGTCAACAGTCTTCAGATTTGTTGCCACTGACTAAAGACTATTGACGGAAGCCACGACAATTAAGACAAAACATGGAGAACGGTTATGAGTGATATTGATGTAAAAGATTTAGCATTTTTTGCTGAAATTGAAGCAAAAGAGGCTGAGGCAATTCAAGAACTATTTTATGAAGAATCATTTTTGGCGGGCGATACGGTATTTGCCGAGGGCGATATTGGCGATATTCTTTATCTTATTGTTGATGGTTGTGTGAGAATTTCAACTAAAATTGGTGATGTTGAAAAAATTCTAGTGACGTTACGGCGTGGGGCTGTTTTCGGTGAATTAGCGACAGTTGAAGAGGACTTTCGCAGTGCAACGGCTAAAGCGGTTGAAGACAGCAAAATGTTGGCGATAAATCGGGCATCATTTACTGAAATGCTGGAAGAATATCCGATTGCTGGACGTAAAATATTGGAATCAGTACTTGCCACAGTTACTGGACGTTTGAAAAATACCACTGAACTTTATCGACAAGCGATCGATTGGGGATTGTCAATTAGCGGCATTCTTGAATTGAATTTTAATCAACTAATTGCAAATAACACTAATATCCAGGTGGAACTGCAAAACGGCAAAACGTTGAATGGTATTTTGCTAAAGGCAGAGAGCGGGGTTAGTGGTTACGAATTGTTAATTCGCAAGCTTGATAATCAGTTTGTCATCGTACCCTATCATGCCGTGGTTTCGATAGAATTTGCTGGCCAGCAATCAACAGCAAACAATGCCAGTTCAACCAAAGCATAAAGGGATATAATCATGGCTAAAATAGATGGACTTCTAGAATTTATAGTTGAAAATGGGGCTTCTGATTTACACCTCTACAGTAATAATGTGCCGATGGTCAGACTTGATGGCGATATCCGCTCTTTGGATGGCGAAATCCTGAGCAGTGAAGATGTCGGAGAAATGGTCAATGAAATCATGCCGGAACATAATAAAACAGAGTTCGCCGAGTGTTTTGATACTGACTTTGCCTACGCGTTGCCAGGGATAGGGCGTTTCAGAGTAAATGTACTAATGGATAACAATGGTGTCGGTACCGTCTTGCGCCAGATCCCAGAAATTATTCCGTCAGCAGATCAATTAGGGCTATCAACAGCAGTGCGTAAACTTTGTGAATTGAATAAAGGATTGGTTTTGGTAACCGGTCCAACCGGTAGTGGTAAATCAACAACTTTGGCGGCAATGATTGACTTGATCAATGATACCCGTACTGACCATATAATTACCATTGAAGATCCAATTGAATTTGTCCATCATAACAAACAATGTGTGGTAAATCACCGTGAAATTAATCGTCATACTAAGAGTTTTAAACGTGCCTTGCGCGCGGCACTACGTGAAGATCCTGATATTGTACTGATTGGTGAAATGCGTGACCTTGAGACCATTGAAATTGCACTTGAAACCGCAGAAACAGGGCATTTGGTTTTTGGTACCCTACATACTAATACTGCTGCAAGTACTGTAGATCGGATTATTGATCAATTCCCCGCAGATCGCCAACCGCAGATCAGAACCATGCTCAGTGATTCACTGAAAGGAGTTGTATCACAGACCCTGTTAAAGAAAAAAGGTGGAGGTAGAGTTGCGGCAATGGAAATATTGGTGATCAACTCTGGCGTGTCAAATATTATCCGTGAAGGCAAAACACATCAAATCATGTCAATGATGCAGACAGGTAAAAAGTTTGGAATGCAGACCTTGAATGATGCATTAATGAAACTAGTAGCTGAAGGAATCGTTGAACCGCAAGAGGCAGTATTTAAAGCGGTTGATAAAGTAGGCTTCGAAACTGCAATGCGCACTTACGGTTACGATGTAACATAACTTCAACCTAAAAAACTGACTCTGAAAAGTCAGAAACTCTGAATTGAACAAAGCCGACTTCATCAAAACTCGTAGTGCCAAGCTTTGATAAAGCCGGCATTGTCACACCAGCGACTGGACGCTCTCAGCGAGAGCTGCCCCTACTTGTGCAATACAAATTCCTATTAGCTCAAGCAAATGGTCACTTCCAGCTTGGCGGTAATCTTACCTTCGATTGATCAATTATTTTTTGACTAATTCAGCCGCCCAGGTGCTTAGCGAGTTGTCACGAGCTCCCATGATAATAATTGCATCATGAGTACCCGCATGTTTATCCAGATAGTTTTCTGCATTCAAACGTTCGGCAAAATATTGATAGTTTTTTGTCCCTGTTAAACAATACTGTTCAATCACCGCTTGAGAAGTTGGTTTGAATGAAGTGGTTCCGCCAGCGTAGAAGGGCGGTAGCATCGCGAATATATCATCATCGCGCAAGTTTATTTCCAATGCCTTGAAAAGTTCATTGCGCATAAAGCCAAGTGGCCCAAACCCGTGTGGCTGAAAAATAATAATTAATCTGCCTGAAATTGTCTGGCGTAGTGCCGAAAAACTGGCAACGATTTTTTCTACATTATGGGCATAGTCATCATATACTCTTGCCCCTGATTGAGTTTTACCGGCATAATCGTTGCGTCGCCAAACACCAGAAAATTTACCGATTTGCGGTAGCAGCTTTGCCAACGGTTTGTTGAGCAGATCCAACATGGCAATAATTGCTAAAGCATTTGCCGCATTGTGAATCCCAGGCATTGGTAATTCAATGGTTAATTGGTGGTTAATACCAACTTTTATGCCAGCAGGTGATGATTGATAATCACTCATGAACCAGTCACAATCAGGATCAGTAGTTGAAAATGTTTTGACTACAAGATGATCTGCACAACCTGGTTCAAGCATTTTATAGACTGACTGCTCCACAACCAAACCCAATTTAATATGGCGGACAAATTCACTGAATACTCTAACCAGTTCATCTTTTTCATAATGGTCAGTGCCGATATTGAGTAATAGAGCATATTCAGGTTCATAAGCTAAGAGGCTTTTATCGCTTTCATCAGCTTCGAAGACAAATAGCTCCCCATTGCCTTGATGATAATTGCCAGCACTATTTGATGTTCGGAAAAGGTTGACCAGGCCGCCAGTTAGCAAGCCAGTAGCTGAATTAGCCCGCGAGAGGGTTTCTGCCAGCCAAGCAGTCACGGTAGTTTTGCCACAACTACCACTAACAGCAATCATCTTTCCCGTATTGGGCAGTTGCATGGCTGCCGCGAGTGCTGTTGAACGATGGATGCGTGGAATTGCTGGGGCAGCCATAAAGTCTGGATTATCAGCCTCAATGGCAGTTGAATAGATAATATAATCAGGAGTTGATGTTTGACAATAAGAGCCATCTTGCGCAAAAAGTTCTATCCCTTGATTGCTTAATGGAGCAAAAATAGTTTTATTCTCTGGTTGTGCAATGCCCCGGTCACTGCCACTGACAATACAACCTGCCGTTACGAGCATTTGTGCTAGCCCACTCATGCCGATGCCACCAACACCAATAAAATGGAATTTCATTCCAGGTAAAATTTTAATTTCACAGTTATTCATAAATTATATATCCATCATGGATAGTTTTTAGTTAGTTTATCTAGCAAATTAAGCTCAATGTGCAAAATAAAAGTTTACCATTCAACCCAATAATTCACCAATTTTTATCTTATAAGGACATACAAAACCGCCAATTCATTTGAGGGGGTAGTCCTTGTTGCTCTATCCTATTACGATAAATATAGTACACTATAATGCAAAGGGCAATCAAAGAGCTATTTGCTAGCTATAGACTACTTTATTCATGGTTGAATTTCATGATTTTAATGATTTAACCCAATTTTTGTAGGTTTCAATATTTTTATAATGAGGCGAAGATAAGTCTAGCTCCTTTGCCATCCCATTTGTTAAGTAATGACTCCAATAAGAGTCAAAAACTTTCTCTCCTTTAAGTCCAAACTCTCTAACAAATATACCTGTTCCATTTTTTAAATTACTGATTTTATTATCTGATCCAATATTTTTTGTATTGCCACTACCGGGCCTATCTATTGCAATTTTCCATTTTTCTTGAATAAAAAAATCAAAATTTCTGACAACAGAATGCATTTCTTGGAAATTATCCAAAGAATACACTTTGGTTTCATTTATTATAAAATCATCAATAATTTTTCTATCTTTAGCTGTTAATGTAATTTTTTTGCTTGTAAAAACAAAGTCTGTCCATTTTTCATCAATTGTTTCATTGATATAGTTAACAAGTTTTTTGCGTTGCGTGCCATTGATCTTTAATTTTCGTGTTGCAAGATATTCTTCACTTTTAGAGATGTCTGTTCTGGAATAAATTATCCCGAAAACATAATGGGTTTTATATTCACCATAAGGATAAAGAGTGTTTTTTGCGGATTCTCTATTTCTAAAATATCCAGTAAAAGCACCTAATGTCATTCCATTTACAGTTGTTGAATTGATTCTATATGTACTTTTCAAATCAACGGCATATTTATTCTCATCTTTATCAATAAACGTAATATCAGGATAAAAATTTTGATGAGGAGATAATTTAATTTTAAAATTATTCTTTATTGCGAATTCCAAGAATTTTGGAAACAGCATTAATTCTATAATTTTTGAAATAACTTTTGTATCAGAGCTTATGGAATAAATATTTTTATAATAATCAATAAACCCTTTAACTGTCCAATCTTCAGAATTGGGTATAGTTAATGCACGTGTCAATTCTGGGATAAAAGCATTAAATTTCTGCTCAAAATTCATATTTGATCCTCATTTTGCTATAATTAAAACTTCTTTTAAATTCCGTTTTTTTGATAACACATATTGATAATCAACAGTCTCAATATGAACTTTTTTACCATATGTTTTTAGCTGTGCTGAAATTTCTTCAATTGTCGGAATTCCATCACTTCGATAGGATATAACCAAAATACTATTTTTATATCGTTCGATTAGTTTATCAAAAGCAAATTTAATTCTTTTTTTATCATCCCATACTGAATATTTGGGCAAAAGTCTCCGATGTTTTGAATTATAATCAATTTTAGAATTCCAGTTTTTATACATAGTCAATCCTTCAAGAAAATGATAAAACTCTCGATAAGTAGTAATGGAACCTTTTTGAGGGATATACGGAGTGTCTATATATATTAAGTCTGCACTTACATTTAATTCAAAAATATCTTTGCAAAAAGATATATTCCCTTTTTGGTTATCAAAAATGGCATCATTTATTTGTCTAATAAATTTATAAAAATGTTCTTCAAAAGATTTATCCCAAGTCACTTTATTGCCAAAACTTCTTTTGACATTAGACGTTCTTACATATAAATTTTTTCTATGAAAAAGATTATATGGTCTTTTAGATATACATGCTTGAAATAAAGCCCAAAAAAACATTGATTTTTTATATTCATTTTTAATTTGATGTATATTTTGAACTACCAAATCAAGCCACCTGTTTTCTTCATCTAAATAATATATATCTTGAAAAGTATTTTCAATAAAGTTCGAATATTTAAATCCTACTTTTTTATGAAGAATCCCTTCATAATCTTCTTTTGTTATAAATTCGGTATTATTTTCTACAAGAGCTTTTGCAATATAATTATTGAAATGCATATTGTCATTTGTAAAAACTTGCTTATTCATTTCTTTTAAAGTGTAAGCAATCGAACATGTTCCAGAAAAAGCATCAAGAACTGTTTCAAATGAAAGTTTTTCTAAACTATGCTGAATCCATTCTCGTAATTTATATTTACTCCCCTGATACCTTGTAGATGGAAACTGATATATCGGAAAAAGTGAATCTGTTCTCATTTTAATATACCTTATTCCTATTAAAAAATAGATCTTTGCATTATTTTATAAAACACCCTAACTGCTGATATTAATCTATAAGAAATTCACAGAATTTCAAGTATTTTTCATATTATATTTACTCTTTGAAGCACTTGATATTTATTCCCCAAGCATTTGCTATACATACGAAAAAATAAAGAGAACAGACTTTTCGACCGACTTCACCATTACTTATGAAACTTGATCAACTGGAGTGGCATAAAACATCGTCGCAAATATATTACCTTTTGGAGAACGGATAAACCAAGCAGTTGCGGTTTGTAGGTGAATTCAACGGTCGAATAACGGTAATATTGTGCGATATATACTCGGGAATCGTTATAAAGATATATAAAAGAGCTGTTTGTTCACTGTCAATATTGAGCCCCTATAATCTCAGGAGCTCATTCCGTTGACATTTACTTTATTCCGTTTTCATAGTTGTTGGCGGAATATTACAGCTTTCAAAAAAACGATTGACTAAATCATCTTCTGAGCCATTTTTGACCGTTATCATGGTCTGTAAATCAGCTTGGACACCGCAGTTATTACGTAGAGCAACAACGGCTGGAATTTCAGTGCAGTAAATTATGGATGCCCCTTTACAATAAAGCCATGAATTTTCCATGAAAATCTGCCCAGCTTTACTACTGTTATTAACTATATTATTGGGTCGGTTGCCTTCCCCGCCAAAACGGACATTATTAATAAAGATGCTACCATAATTGTCAATCCAACATACATTGCGCATGCGCGGTACGGTTAAGATATCGACCAATTCGAGGTGTCCTTTATTGGTAAAGATGGCTCCACTGGTAAGACTCTTATCTGTAGTTACCCAGCATGCAGTAAGTCGAGCATTGGTAATATTTGCCAGGAGGAGTTTTTTAACTCTGCCGAAGACCGCATTCGCGAGCAGTAATTCTGTTTTATTGGCTGTTTTGGCTAAACCTTTACCGCTAAGAGCGGAGACGGCAAGGTTGCGAATTTCAGAAAATTTGCAATTGTCAATTAATATTCTACTTTTATCCGTAGCTTTAGTAGTTATAACTAAAGCATTTTGAGCTTGGCTAAAGCCAATATTCCTAAGTGATAAGGTTAAAATATTTTTGCCTTGTAAAATAGTATCAACGTTGTCTTTACCTGACAGACAGGCATTACCTAACCCACGTAGAGCAATATTTCGCGGCAAATTAAGCGTTTTAGTTATACGGTAGATGCCATTAGGCATGACAACTTCTACACCAGACTGTTTCGCCGCCGCATCAAGCGCTTTTTGAATTGCCGCTGTATCATCTGAGTTCTTATCACCTTTAGCGCCAAAATCACGCACATTAAGGGTTTTGGTAAATATTTTTTTCATATAGTCAACAGATACCTGCTGTGATTTACTATTAAATGATTTTTGAATATTTTTTGGCAATGGTTGCTCGGCAAACTGTTGGAGTATTTTTGGCAATTTTACTGAAATATTTTCGTTACCATGCAGGTTAAAGGCAAAATTATTTTTATATTTATATCCCACCACATCGTCATAAACTCGTGGCAGAGAGACCATATAGCCATAGATACGTGCCAATTCTGGGTCACGTTTAACCAGTTCAGGAAATGAAACATACTGTAAATATTTTTTATCTAATGTCGGGCGAAAGTTTATGGCTGGGATGGTCTTACCTGAAACTTCACTGGAGTTGATGACACTCACCAAATTAGGCACCTCTTCACAATAAACGATAGAGTTTTCAGGAGAATCGGCGGCTTTAAAACTACTACTATCGATTGAAACGGCAACATTATAAAGTCCTCCATTATCATAAATACGCCGATTTACCACTGGACACATCCCAATATCTCCAGTTGCGTCAAAGTTGACATTCTTCAAAATAACGCTGGCCATTATATTATCAATCCAGCGTTGATTATTACCTTTTGTAACATGAGCCATGCCGTCAATATTGCTTAATTTCAAAACACCCCGTGAATAGATTGCCGCGCCATACATGTTAGGATTGGTCTCAATCTTACAATTATCCATAATTCCCCAATCAGCATGAGCTCGTAAAACCTTCATACAATTTTTAAAGGTACTGCCGGTAATATGTATTAAAGAAGAGGTATAAAATATATCCGATTGGTTAGAGACGTCATTAGGCGTCAGCTCAGGAAGACCATCTTTAAATGAGACCGTGTAAGGTGAAATTATTTTTGAATGGTGGACGCCATACATCGCATCATCAATCGCATAACTTGAAGCGTTTGAAAAATTACAGTTACGGATCAATAAAAATGAACGGTCAACGTTTTTAGTAAAAAATTTAATTTGTCGTTTGCCACCGTCGAAAGAGATATTTTCAAAAATATGACGATAACCGTTAGCGATATAGATAATATCTTTATCTGGATTTTGTTGTTTTAATACAACCTTGCCAACACCGGTAAGTTGCAGTCCCATGCCCCGTTGGCCACGTTTAGGCGAAATAACCAAGGTTTTGGACAGTCGGTAGGTTCCGGCAGGAATAATAACCTCCGGATAGGCACGTTCGGCATAGTAGTAGCGAATTGATTTTTCCGCTGCCGTAATACATTTTTGGATAGCAATGGTATCATCAGTGGTGCCATCACCTTTTGCGCCATAATTTTTCACATTATAGGGCTGCCATTTTTTTGCTTCGCCTGTTTGAGACGTCATCGGTAATTTACTTTTACCAGTTGTAATTGTAACTCGCTTGATTAAGCCATGTGCCATGGTTTTTTCATTCAATCCACCTACTTTTAGTCGAGTATCATAAAATAGTTTTTGCGGCCGGTCAGCTTTGCCTAATAATTCACCATCAAGATAGAGACTCAATTTAGCCTCATTCCAGGTCACGGTAATCTCATAGTCTACATTATTTTTAAAATCTACTCCACGTAAAATTTCTGCGCTATCGCTATCACGATTTAGCCCCCGCACACTGGTCCACAAGTAAACTTTACCACCTGGTCTCGTATTTGTTCCAATCGCAAAGCCGATACCGCCTTGTTTAATGCCGAGCATTGGTGAATTTAACGATTTATCGCCTGCGGGATATTGAGGCGTGAATACTATCTGAATTGCCCCCTGAGCAGAATTAAGATAACCAGTTTGCTTATAAATTAATGGATAACAGGTCCGGTTTTTTGTTGCATCTAGCCCGCCGCTGGTAACTTTGCCTTTCCCACGTGCCGCTAAAGTTTTAGTTCCAATGGTAGCCACTTTGCCTTTAGTCAAATCAACTTCAAAGCTTTTCTTGAGCTCTGCTGCTTGAATCGTTAAAAAAGTGGAGCAACAAACTAAAGTTATTGCGTATCTAATCATTTTTTGGATTAACATAATAAATATTCCTTTGTTATATTGTTGATATTCAATTATCACTACTGTTTTTAAGCGTATTGAATTTCATATCACTCAATACTCGGTTATAGATTTTTATATTATCAAACAATAATTCATCATTAAATTCAAAATATAAGCATTCAATAGATCAGCTTCTAGATTCAATTTCAATATTATTCCAAGCTGTTTGTATCTAGAGGTTGTTTATTAAGTTAGAATTTGTAATATTGTATAATAAAGCGACGAGCCCAAAGAGCTCGTCACTTTGATCAATTCTTATAGTCCGTTATAATGCCAAAACTTATTTCTATTAGGATCATTGACTAACACGTAGGAGGCTTTCTTGACTGCTTTTACATGTAAATCACCCCAAAGGATAACAGCTGCGTCATTATGACGGTCATGTAGTGTCGCTCCTGAACCTGGCAGGACACGATTAATATCATTGCGACCAATTTTAACTCCACCACCAGTAAAATCATTTTTATTATAACTATCACCAACTAATATTTTAATCGATGGTTTTTTAATCATACTCAATTTAGGTGGAGTCGATGCAGCACCCATTTCACCAAATGCTTTGTAGTGATTGTAACCATAAGCGATATATAGATATGCATTTGGATTATCAGGTTGGGCTACGACATCTCCAGAACCGTTAGTATTCGGATGAGTGAATATTGCAGAATTAGGACATTTCAAAATAGATGAACTGCTAACATAGCCATTTTTCCGTAAAATCCATGCCCAGTTTTTAAATTCACCTGATCCAGTACTTCTCCAAGGAACATAATAGGAATCATTATCATCCTGATAAAAAGCAAAAGATAGACCTAATTGTTTCTGATTATTGGTGCAACTAATTGCTTTAGCTTTGTCACGAGCCGCATTCAGTGCTGGCAACAACATTCCTGCGAGGATGGCAATAATAGCGATCACGACCAAGAGTTCTATGAGGGTGAAACCATTAATAACTAATGACTTCAGATTACAGGCTCTTACATCTACTTTTTGTGAATTCATGATGAATTCTCCTTTGTTTGGGGTTAACGAACTTTCTTTTACTATTTGTCTATTTTTCATTTTACGATCTCCATTGTATGGTTAATATCTATTTTACTACAACTTTTACATTCATTATCATACTACTTCAAGCACCTCCAGGTTATTAATTGAGTTTGTCGATTTTAATTTATGATTTTTCATAGCATATTGTCTCCTTACATTAAAGTTATCGCTAGAATTTCGTTCATTAAGTTTTAGCGCATTATATCCAGTTGACTTGCCAATAACCATTTTATTTGAAACAACTTCAACTGACTGTTGATGATCATTGTTTCTGATTTTATTAATAATCATCTTACAGGCTAGTTGCCCTCTAGCAAAATTATCAATCTTGCTATAACTGATACTTGGGACTAGGCTTTGATAGATAACGCCTGAGGCATAACCGACCACGCCAACATCCTGACCAATACGTAGATGATTTTCATGGCAGAAATCATATAGTGGCACGGCAAAATCACAGAAATTAAGGAATATAATATCTTTACCACTAGCAAAATCAATCCCAGCCAAGCACTTGCCAAAATCAATTGCCGCCTGCTCATCAACTTCAATAAGATTGTCTCTCATCGCTTTAAGTCCTAAGTGCTCTGCATGACTAAAAAGCAGATTATTCTTGTTCGTCTGTTCAATAAAAGATCTTTCGGAATGGTAACTATTCGCCGTTCTCGTCATAATCCATAATCTTTTATACCCACGCCCTGCAATGTGTTCAGCCAAAACCTTCAGCTCATTACTAAGGTCTGAGCCTATAACCGAAGAGGCGTAAGGTGGAATTATATTATTACTGCTCGAAATCAGGATACATGGTTTACCAATATTAAACATATCCTGCCGTAATCGATCCAGCAACCCAGCCATAAAAATTGCCCCATCATAATCTTTGACACTACGCATTTGACGTTCCACAATACGCACATCGTCACTATCTGCAAAGTGCTGAAAAACCAATTCAACATCCTGTTCATTAGCCTCAGCCAACATCCCATGATAAACTTCAGAACAGGTGCTCCAGTTCTCAAGTCGATTAAAAGACTCAGGTGACATGGCAATTTCAGGAAATGGAAAAATAATCTTGATCTTCTTTAATTCATGTTTGATGTCTTCTGCGACATAAACCCCTTTAGCTGCAATACGCTCAATACAATTTTTCTCTTCCAAAATATTAAGCGCTTCAATTACCGTACCTCGACTAACCCCAAATTGTTTAGCCAATTCACGACCACTAGGGAGGCGACTACCGGGTGCAAATGTACCTGACTCCACCGCAGTCAGTAAGCGTTCACTTAACTGTATTGGTAAAGCAAGTTTATCATTTTTATTAACTGTCGCAATCATCTATCATGCCTATTTTAAAATTGGTTTAAATCGGTTTAAACTGGTTCGAACCAGTTGTTTGATTATAGTATAACAAGTTTTTAACCATTTGTCAAGAGTAAAATAAAAAAAATTGGACATATATTCAGAAATATTACTTAGATCATGGTATCTAAGCTTAAACTGGTACTATGAGACGAAATGGAGATGAACCATTAGTCGAATAAAAGAAAATATGATTTCCTATTAGATAAATATAGATTAAACGACTGGAAAGCTCATGGATTTAGTTGTATATTCTTTTTTCTATGTTTTTAACTAAAATAAACTAATTTTTCAATAATTTGACAGAATATTATTAAACGCATAAAATAGTGATAAGAATAAACATAAATAATGGATATATAATGGAAAAGCGCAATAATTTAGGACGTATGTCGATTAGCGAAGTAAGAAATCTGATAGTCAAAGAACCGACGACGATTCACTTAGATGATGAGATCGATGAATTAATAAAAAAAATTAATGAAAATCTTAAAACTCGTCATGTTTATGTAATCGATGAGAACCGTAAATTAATTGGTTCAGTGCGGATGAATTCTATCGTTCAATACCTCTTCCCGATGGCGGCAATTCTCAGTGCTGGAATAACGTCAACGACCAAACTTGATGTCAATCTATTTTCATATAAAGTTGCTGACATCATGAAACAGGATCCATTCTCAGTTAAAGAAGATAGTAAACTAGGGGATATTGCGATGATTATGATTAAAGAAAAAATTAATGAACTGCCGGTAGTTGATGATGATATGATATTAATTGGTCAAATTAATGTTTATGAAATTATTGAGGCATATAAGACTATTGGATAGTCACCAATTTAAGGGTAAATATGAAACTTTCTCAACTTGTTACAATGGAATGTTTAGTTCCTAACCTAAAAAGTAACAATAAAAATGATGTATTAAAAGAGCTGCTATCACATTGTGATCTATCCGTCGAAGAGGTTACTGAAACAGCCGTCTCTGATGCTATTTTAGAGCGTGAAGCGGAGCAGACAACAGGATTTGGTGAAGGCATGGCTTTTCCGCATGCTAGAATTGCTGGACTAACAAAAATTCATATTGTTATTGGATTTTCCAAAAATGGTATTGAATTCAATGCGTTGGATAAAAAAGTTGTTCACTGTTTTATTTTGATTTTGGTTACGCGAAATAAACCAAATGAACTATTAAAAACTAGAGCGGCAATTGCTAAACTTTTGAGTAATCCCCAAAATTTAACAGCTTTATTAGCGGCAAATTCTGCAGAAGAATTACATAATATTATAACTACAAGTAATATTGAAGTTGATTATGAGATTACTGCAAAGGATATAATGCGTCCATTAATTACGCATATTTCCCCAAAGCTGACAATTCGTGATGCAGCGCGAGAATTGCATCTCCATCATGTTGATTCATTACCAGTAATAGACGATCAGAAAAAATTTCATGGAGAGATTTCATGTTATGACCTATTTTCTTATGGCTTGCCGGATTTTTTCAACAACTTGCACGTTATTTCATTTGTCAAACATATGAATCCTTTTGAAAAATATTTCAATGTGGATAAGACCTTAAAAGTTGCAGATTTACTTGAACGAAAATCAAAATCGGAATTGGTAATTTCAGCCGATGCAACTTTAATGGAAATTATTTTTGAGATGACAGTTAAAAATAAAGAGTTTTTATATGTATTGTCAGATGATGGCAAACTTAAAGGGATTCTTGACCGATATAGTATTGTAGATAAAATTTTAGTAGCGAGATAATAATGATAGCATCAATAGTAATATTTTTAGTAGCCTATTTTTTCATTGCAACAGAAAAAATAGAAAAATCAATCGTTGCCCTCTTTGGCGCAGTAATCGTTATTGCCACGGGATTAATTTCATTTGAAGATGCAGTTGGGGCAATTGACCTGAATGTAATTTTCCTCTTGGTCGGCATGATGACCTGTGTTGGAGTCTTAGCCGAAACTGGCTTTTTTGAATGGGTCGCAATTTTTGTAGCCAAAAAGATGAAGGGCGATGCGGTTAAAATCCTCATTTCAATGTTAATTGTCACAATGGTATTCTCTGCATTATTAGATAATGTAACAACTATAATTTTATTGGCTCCAGTAACTATTCTGATTACTCAATTATTGGAAATCCCAACCTTACCTTTTCTAATTCTTGAAGCCATTGCCTCTAATATAGGGGGAACTGCAACCTTGATTGGCGATCCGCCCAATATTATTATTGGCTCAGTCGCTAAATTATCGTTTACTGATTTTCTCGTTAATTTAGCGCCTGGAGTTGTGGTAATTGCGGTCGTGTTTATTATCTCTGCAGTCTTTTTAATGAGAAAAGATTTACATGTTCCTGAACATATCAAAGACCGCGTCAATCGGGCTTATCCTGAGTTGGCAATCCGCAATGCTGGTAATATGAAAAAATCTCTACTAGTTTTTGGCCTAATTTTTTGTGGATTTGCAATTCACCATATTTTCCATATCCAACCTGGAATTATTGCCGTAGGAGGAATGTGTATCATGTTATTAGTGTGCAAATCGCATACTGAAACTATGCTGAAAGCAGTAGAGTGGGATGCTATTCTATTCTTTGTCGGACTTTTTATCATGATCGGAGCGTTGGAACATAATGGTGTTATTGAATATCTTGCAACCCTGATGATGAATGTCTGTGGCGATAATATGATTCTTACTGCTGTAGTAGTTCTCGTCGGCAGTGCCTTTTTCTCAGCAATTCTTGATAATATCCCACTGGTTATCGCCATGACACCTTTAGTGCAGAAATTAATTGTCAATTCTGGCGGTTCCGAACACGGGGTGCATCCACTATTTTGGGCATTGGCATTAGGTGCATGTCTAGGTGGTAATGGTACCCTCGTTGGAGCTTCAGCAAATATTGTTGCATCAAAGATTGGAGCACGAAATGGCTATCCAATCACCTTTGGGACATTCCTAAAATATGGTGTACCATTCACCATTCAATCACTGATAATTGCCATTGCCTATCTATTGCTCAGATATTTTGTTTTTTAGCGAATGAGCCCAGTACCTAAACAGCAAACAAAGCGACTTCGTCGGAACGTCGAATCTCGAATAATGAAGAAAATACAATTTCCTAGTAGATTAAAATATTCATTGTGATAATTACTGTTTCCCTTGTTTTACCTGTGTTTAGATCTATATTATAGGTTTGCTAATGATATTTAAAGATCATCTGACAGCAAATAGAGCATAAGCTTACCCGTTTGGGTATAATAAATTTTATGATTGTATAAGAGTGATTAACTTTTATACAATCTTTTTTATTATACCCATTATAGGTAAGCTTTATTTATGTTGAAAATAAAAGTAACGGTTAAAACAGGAAAATAGGCCACATTATGTGGCATAAATTAGGAATAAAAATGAAAACAGAGAATATTGGCAATAAATTTTTTAAGTTAAGAATCAAGAAACCACGCAATTTTAGAACAGATATATTATCAGGGTTAACTGTTGCATTAGCACTAATCCCAGAGGCAGTAGCTTTTTCATTTGTGGCTCATGTTGATCCTAAAATCGGTCTCTATGCTGCTTTTATGGTTGGCTTGATTACGGCGGTATTTGGTGGACGGCCTGGAATGATTTCTGGAGCAACTGGTGCAGTCGCAGTGATTTTTGCACCGTTAATGATTAAGCAAATTGCCGAAGTGGGGTTAAAAGGGGCAACTGAATATCTTTTTGCCGCAGTTTTACTAATGGGAATAATTCAGTTATTATTCGGAATAATGAAACTAGGTAAATTTATCCGTTTAGTACCCTATCCAGTAATGTTGGGATTTGTCAATGGTCTAGCAATAATTATCTTTAAAGCTCAACTTTCACAGTTTTATACTGGCAGTGGGCCCGATAAAACTCTACTGGCAACGACCCCAATGTTAATTATGCTAGGTGGCATTGCTATTACCATGGCTATCAGTTATTTTCTCCCTAAACTGACGAAGGTAGTTCCGGCAACGCTTGCGGCTTTAGTGACGGTAACAATAACTGCGGTCTGTCTAGATAAATTTGATATTTATCACATGCGAACTGTATTAGATTTTGTGCAAACCATGGATCCAACTAAAACAACTATTGCGGCAACATTACCAACCTTTAGTATTCCTAACGTACCATTGTCATTAGCAACCCTGAAACTTATTTTACCTTTTGCATTACTAGCTGCAGCGGTTGGCTTGATTGAATCATTGATGACTTTAACTTTAGTTGATGAAATTACAGAAACCCGTGGTCAAGGGAATAAGGAGTGTATTGGTCAAGGGGTAGCCAATATTGTTAATGGTTTCTTTGGCGGCATGGGCGGTTGTGCGATGATTGGTCAAAGCATGATCAATATTCGTGGTGGTGGACGTGGCCGAACCTCCGGTATTGCGGCGGCGGTAGCTCTATTGCTACTCGTTGTGTTTGGAGCTAAGTATGTTGAATTAATTCCATTGGCAGCGTTGGTTGGGGTAATGTTTATGGTGGTGATTGGTACTTTTGAATGGTCAAGTTTTCGTATTATGTCAAAAATTCCTAAAGCCGACGCCTTTATTATTATCTTAGTTTCTGCAGTAACCGTCATCGAAGATTTAGCAGTTGCGGTATTTGTCGGGATCATTGCTTCAGCATTAATTTATGCTTGGCAACGCGGACAGGTAATAAATGTTCAAGTCAGTAGTGAAAAGGCAAATTCTAAAGTGTATAAACTCAATGGTTGCCTCTTTTTCGGTTCAGTAACTTCATTCAAAGGGTTATTTGATTTCACCAATGACCCTAAAGATGTAATAATTGATTTTCAGAATTCACGAGTTTATGATCATTCAGGACTTGAAGCGATTAACTTTATCGCTGAAAAATATGCTGAACAGGATAAGTCACTACACCTGTTGAATTTGAGTAAAGAATGTCGCCAATTATTGAAGAATGCCAAAAATATTGTTGAAGTGAGTGTTATTGAAAATTTGGATTGGCATTTGGCAGATGATAAGCTAGCGTAATAATAGTTCAAGCGGGTTAAATATTTGCTTCTAAACCATTAATAATATTCTGTCAATTGTTGACAGAATATTAAATTAAATGGTATTTGAACGAAAAAATATCGATTAAATAATCGATATTTCCGTTCAAACAATAAGAGTAAGATGACTTAATCTTGACTATTCAACAAAATAACTCTTTCACGTAGAGAATCTTTTTGGAAGCCAGTATTATTATCTGCGTTTATTACGATGCCTTTACTCTCAAAATCTTTAAACTTTTTCTCTTTTAGCAGGTAACCACATTTACCACAAAGTATTACTTTGCCAGTTGATTTAAGTACCTGCATCTCTTCTGGAGTGAGTTTTAGTTGTGACTGACTAGAGATCAGACGTTTTTTAAGTTCAGCAGATAATACAACATTATCTTTTGAGCGTAAGGCCTGAATTTCATCAGCCGAAAGACCAATCTTGCCCTTTTGTTCTGTCGTCGATTTCGGTGGTTCAGGTGTTACTGTAGTCGCTGGACAAAAAGAGTTACAGCCGGATAAAATTCCCATTGACAGAGCCATTGCTAACGCAATATATTTTTTCATTTTTAAATTTCCTTAATTTTATATTTATTTTTGACTGAAATGAAATAATCGATATTCATTTCAGGTATTATTAACAATAGACTATAATTACCTATCAGACCTCCTTTGTTTTATCTTGAGTTATATATAACGATATTCTAATATAACAAGTTTGCCACAAGTTCGTTACTATTTCAAGTTGATAACCCTATTATTTTAATTTTTTTCTCAATATTTATTAATAAAAGTAATAAAAACATCATTTTATAGATGAATTTTATAACTAAGTCCAATTCATTTGGCTAATTTAACTATTATGTACATTTCAATATAAACGGTTTAATTCATTCAATAGACACTTGATTAGAGTAAAAGAAGTCATCGTGTAGATGCCCCATTACGATGACTCTTTTTGCTCTATAGTGTTGTCGGTTGTATAATAATCTTTATAATAACCACCATAATAGCCTTCATAATTCATAACTTTGCTGGAATCTTTTTTATTAAATACTGCTCCGATAATTTTCTGCCGCACCTCACTCAATTGCCCGAGAGCGTGTTTCATATAATCCGACCTTGTTTTCCCGGGATTAATTACGACAATCATCCCATCAACCAAAGAGCCAATAATCATAGTATCAGCCATATTGGCAATTGGTGGGCAATCAACCAAAATATAGTCATAATGTGTACTCAGTTCAGCGAACATATCGGCAAATTTATTGGAGTGAAGCAGTTGAGTTGGATTTGGCGGAATGGTTCCACATGGAATAACATCAAACCCATTAACAACTTTGTGGATATAGTGACTCAAAGGTTGATCATCTTGATCAACTAAATAATTGACAACTCCAATATCATTGTCAATTGAAAACATTTTATGGGTACTGGGTTTTCTGAGATCACAATCAAGCACCAATACTTTACTACCTGCTTCATGGAAGGTCATTGCCAAATTGGCGGTTATCGTTGTTTTACCTTCACCTGGAAGAATACTGGTCGTACAAATTACCTTTGGCGGGTTATCAGGATTAACAAATTTGATGCTCGATTGGACGAGACGAAATGCCTCGCGGGCATGCCAGTCCTGACTCGATACACTTCCACTATCCTGCGTATTGAGAAAAATTGCGTGCTCTTTTTTCTCTCGTTTAACGAATGGAATTGCACCTAAGCATAAAATTTTATACTCAGCCATATCTTCAAATGTCTTAATTGTTCGGTCAAAGAAATCGATAATCCAGGCAACGGCAAGTCCGATGGCAAGACCACCAAACAGCGCAATCATCAAGTTAAGTCTTTTTCTGGGAAAATAGGCCCCACCTGGAGCCTTGGCCGGCGAAATAACATGAGCATAATTAATTTTCATCATATCATTTAATTTATCAATCAAAGCTTGAACGGTCAAGTTGGCCGCCGCTGCCGCAATTTCAGGGGATAGCGCAGAAGCCGTAATGCCCATGATTGCAGATTTAGAAGAACGTGAAACTGAAATAGTATAGGCTGTATTTTCGTTGGGAAACTGGTTTTTTAATTCTTTAGATACGCGAGTTTTTATCTCACCACCAGCAATAATTTTTTGATAATCTCTGATTAAAGTTGAGCCGATACGTAACGAACTTTGAATGATGCTATTATACATCAAGACCATTTTCACACTGTCAAGATCTTTACCCGTTTTGACCTGTTTTATGGCCTCTGAAAAATCTCGATTCCAAGTAAAAATATTAACCGATGTCCGATATTTAGGAGTGACAAAACTATTAAATATTGTTGCTCCAATAATACCCGCAACAGCAAATATTGCAATTACTTTCCAATGTTTTCTGGTAATATTCAGTAATGAAATAAAATCGAACGATACCTCTTTCATATTTTTATTAACCTAAGTTTAATATTATATTTTACTGTAAGAAAAAATAAGATATATTGAAATGGTCTATTATGCAAATTGAAAACAAAAAGAACGACAATCATTTTAGGTCGAATTATGCTTTATTACTTGTGTTGAGACAATTCCTGTTAAATATTGACAGAATAGAGTCTAACTAGACGCTGTTCGAAAAGTTTTGACGTCTTAAATTCAAAGAAATTTCTTTGAATTTAATATAGAGCGCACGGAGAAAAGAATTTTCATTCCGTTATACGGAATTAGAAAATACTTTTCGAGTACGGTCTAACTAATAAATTCCTTGTTGATTGCAATAATCTGAATGACGGTTAAATTAATCATCATAGATTATTAACTAGATTGAGATGATTATGAAATTCTTTAATACCGCCGGACCAGTAAACAAATCAAAACATTATAAGTTAGATCCTTTAACGCGTTGGGATTTGGAAGATATCCTGTTGCTAATTGAGCAGGAAAAATATTTTATCCTACATGCGCCACGCCAAACAGGCAAAACCTCATGCCTACTTGCCCTGCGTGATTATCTCAATGCAAACGAGCAATATCATTGTGTTTATGCTAACTTTGAAGCTGGACAAACGGCACGAAACAATATTGAAAAAGGCGTTAAAGCTATTTTATCGGAATTAAATAAAAGACTCGCAATGATTTCAATAAATTGCCCGTTTACTGTCAATGAGATCATTAATGCCTCTGGAGCTGATAATGCCCTAAATATTTACCTAGCAAAAGTTTGCCAGATGTTGGACAAACCACTGATTTTATTGATTGACGAAATTGATGCTTTGGTTGGTGATACGCTGATTTCAGTATTGCGTCAACTGCGTTCCGGCTATGATGTTCGACCCGAAGCATTTCCACAGTCAGTTATTTTATGTGGCGTACGTGATATAAAAGATTATCGGATTCAACGCAGTGATGATGATATTATCACCGGGGGGAGCTGCTTTAATATTAAAGCAAAATCTTTAACCTTAGGTAACTTCTCCGAAGCGGAAGCAAGACAGCTGTATGATGAACACACTCAATATAGCGGTCAGCAATTCACTGATGAATGTTTCCCATTGCTAATGCGTTATACAGGCGGACAACCGTGGTTGGTCAATGCACTTGGTTATGAAGTTACTTTCGAAATGAAAGAAAACCGAGATAGGTCAATTATTATAACCCCTGAGTTGCTCGAGATTGCTAAAGAGCGCCTGATCTTATCCCGTGCGACTCATCTTGACCAGTTAGCGGATAAATTGAAGGAAGATCGGGTACGGCGTGTATTAGAGCCACTGTTTCTCGGGCAACGTTCAGATGCACTTGATGATGATATAGATTATTGTATGGATCTGGGATTGATAAAAAGAACCGATAGGGGAATAGTTATTGCTAATGATATTTATCGTGAAATACTGCCCCGTGAATTGATAAAAAAAGAACAGGATGATTTTCTAAGCCTATTTACCCCCGACTGGGTTAATGACGATGAATCAATCAATACTGAAATCCTCTTTACGATGTTTCAACAGTTTTGGCGTGAAAATAGTGAAATCTGGCACGATCGAATGGCCGGCTATCAAGAAGCGGCTCCTCAACTCACCTTTCAAGCATTTTTACAGCGGGTCGCGAATGGCAAAGGTTACATCGCCCGTGAGTTCGCCTATGGCACAAGACGTGCCGATTTGATGTTAAAATGGCGTTACCCGGCAGGCGAACAACGTATAGTAATTGAACTAAAAATATTAACTGAACGTGATAGTTATGAAAAGGTTAAACAGACTGCGCTAGAACAGACAGCAATCTATGCAGATAAATGCGATGCGACGGAATCGCATATTATTATTTTTGACCGCTGTGGGAAAACCGACTGGAAAGATAAAGTTTTTACCGATTCAGCTGAAGTCAACGGTTATCCGATCAAAATCTGGGGATTGTAAAATTACGAATTATGAATTATGAATTATGACGGAGGCGAAGTGTCAATTAGAAATTACGAATGCTGGCACAAGTAGGGAGAGCTCTCGATGAGAGCATCCGTCGTCTCTATTAATTACGAATTACGAATTATCAATTACGAATGTTGGCACAAGTAGGGAGAGCTCTCGATGAGAGCATCCGTCGCCTCAGCGACAAATTAGGAATTATAGATGTAACTACGGGTTATTCGCAAAGCTCCACCAACATATAAAGCTTAAATATTCCGCTTAAGAAAGATGCAACACAACTCAAAACAGTAAACCCACCCACGAAAGTAGACTGGACTGTTCAATGTTAGAGTTAATCTGCGCTCGTTTGTTGTTCCCACTTTAGTGGGTGTTTAATAGCAGATTTAGCTGCGAATCTAATCTCAAAAGGAGATTGGCATGTTCGGTAAACCTCACAAAGACACCACCTGAAGGCGGAACTACAAACGAGTCTATTTTAATATGGATAGCGCTAATTCATAACTGAATAAAAGATCATTCAAGCATAATTAACTGTTGAAGTTCAGGCACCAATTATAGCATTTTAAATATCAATTTTACTTGATTTTCAGGATAAAGTTTGCTATAATATAGTAATAATAATTTTTTTGACGATGTGTATGGATTATCAATCGCTACTAATATTATTTAATCAAGAATAATCAAAGGTAAAAAGATGATAAAAAAATATACAAAACCAGAGTTGATTAATCTGGATGTTAAAAGCGCAACCGGTAATTGCAGTAATGGAAGTACACCGGATGGTATCGGTGATGGAAATTGTAATGCTGGTAATCATGCTGATACTGCATCATGTGTTGCAGATGGAACTAATGCTGCTGGTTCATGGTGTCAAGATGGAAATATTCCTCATGCTGGTATGTGTCTCGGTGGTAGTTTCCCCTAATGTCATTGAATATCGTATTTTAATAAAATAATTCCCTCATTAATGGTTCATATAAGGGAATTATTTAATTTAATAATAAAAATTTAAATAAATTATAACGGAGAAATTTTATGAGTGATAAAATTAAGAGTAATCCAGACATTGTATTGCGTGAAGAATATGATGACTGGGCAGTGTTGTTTGATCCAGATAGTGGCAAAACTTGTGGTGTTTCACCCACTGGAGTTTTTATTTGGAAACAGTTAGATGGTTCAAAGACCAAAGATGCAATTTTAGCGGCATTGGGTGAGGTCTGTGAGGATGGTTTGCCAGCTACAGCAGCAGCTGAATATGATACATTTATAGAGCAATTGCTTGAAGCTGGCTTGGTTGCAGCATGAGTGAAAAAAATATTAGACGAGTACCGTTTTCACCTAAGAGCTTCGATTTAGATATCACTACTCGTTGTAATTTGCGTTGTGTCTATTGTAGCCATTTTGACAGTGCTGGTGATGTCGATGAAGACCTGTCAACTGAAGAGTGGTTGAGTTTTTTTGAAGAGCTCGGCCGAGCAGCGGTATTGGATGTTACATTAAGCGGTGGCGAAGCAACTATTCGTGATGACTTTCAAGAATTAGTTAATGGTATAGTTCGTAATCGCATGCGGTTTTCATTATTATCAAATGGCACCTTGATTACCGATGAACTGGCCGCCTTTTTAGTTAAAACTGGACGTTGTAACTCTGTTCAAGTCTCAATTGATGGTCCATCTCCAGAAATTCATGATAAAACTCGTGGGAAAGGATCTTTTGAAGCAGCAATTGAGGGGCTTAAATGTCTCAAACGCCATGGAATCTCCTGTACCACCCGTCTAACATTGACCAGATACAACTATCAATACCTTGAAGATGCGGCAAAACTGCTATTGGATGAGGTCGGGCTACCAGGCTTTTCTACTAATGCAGCTTCGCTGTTCGGAATGTGTCAGAAGAATGCTGATGATGTTGCATTGCGCCCTAAAGAATATGCTGAAGCGATGGCGATTCATCTTGAATTGCAGAAAAAATATGGAGATCGGATTGGCGCCCAAGCGGGACCATTGGCTAGTTTAAAACATTGGCGTGAAATGGAAGAACAGCTGAAAGCTAATGCGCCAGCGGTTGCTTCGTGTGGACATCTGACCAGCTGTGGTGGTGTGTTCTCAAAAATGGCAGTACGAGCTGATGGGGTTTTTGTACCATGCAGTCAACTAAGTCATATTGAACTTGGCCGAATGAATCAAGATTCATTAACTGAAGTATGGCAGCAGCACCCTGAAATGCAACGACTTCGTGATCGACAGCAAATGTCATTAGGTGACTTTGAATTTTGTCGTGGCTGCAAATATATTCCATATTGCCGTGGCGGTTGCCCCGCTAGCGCCCATTCGCTAACTGGAGATGAAAATTTACCATCACCAGATTCATGTTACCGCAGATTTTTAGCCGCTGGCGGAACATTACCAAAATAAATTATAATTGATGGTTGGGTGAGCGTCAATTTATCCATCAGTTTTTCAATTGACAAATTATATCGGGTATTCGCTGTGATTACCCGATAATAGAGGAAATATAGATTATGAGTTGTGAACAAAGTTGTAGTAATAGTGAGTTAGAAAAAAAAGATATTCCGACCCCAGAATGCGGGTATCGGCTTGGTACTATATATTTTTACCTAACCGAAGGTTGCAATCTTAAATGTCGCCATTGTTGGATTGCCCCAACTTATGAGGCCTGTAAAGATGGAGAATTGAATTTCCCTTATGTTTCGCTTGATATGGTTAAAAATATTATTGACCAAGGAATTGAATTAGGGCTGGGTAGTGTAAAATTGACTGGTGGCGAGCCACTGATTCATCCACAGATCAATGAGGTGATTAAATATATTCACAGTAAAAAGTTGCGCTTAGTTATTGAAACCAATGGGGTATCAGTAACCCCTGAGTTGGCCGCACTTATTGCTGAAGGTGATAACTCTTTTGTTTCAGTTAGTATAGATTCACATGAACGTGAAACTCATGAATGGGTACGTGGTGTACCAGGTTGTTACGATGCCTCACTTCAAGGCATTAAAAATTTAGTCGATGCAGGTTTTAGACCACAGATTATCATGTCAGTCATGCGCCGTAATGTTGAGCATATTGAAGGTTTAGTTAAACTAGCTGAAGAGGTTGGAGCAGGATCGGTTAAATTTAATTTGGTAACACCGACTGAACGTGGCAAAGATATGGCCAATAAGGGTGAAACTTTAACCATTGAAGAGTTAGTTAAACTTGGCGATTGGGTAGAAAATGATTTAGCTAAACGGTTCAATATTAGATTACACTATTCTCATCCATTTGCCTTCAGACGAATGAGTAAACTATTTGGAGAGAATGATTGTGGTGGTTGTGGTATCTTTTCTATTATCGGCGTACTGGGTTCA
Organism: Hyalogyrina grasslei; assembly: GCA_034780735.1. Classification (NCBI taxonomy): domain Eukaryota; kingdom Metazoa; phylum Mollusca; class Gastropoda; family Hyalogyrinidae; genus Hyalogyrina; species Hyalogyrina grasslei. The sequence continues at coordinate 40,565 of JAUZSW010265552.1, forward strand.
GGTAAATATGCACTGTGCGGTATTGGTGAAAGCGTGCCAGAAATGATCTTCGGTGATGCTACTACTGATAAATTGGCTGATGTTTGGAATAATACTTCGATGTTAAATGATATTCGTGAAGGTTTGCCAAGTAAATTGGAAGGTGTTTGCGGTGACTGTACGATGAAAAATATCTGTAAAGGATCGTGTATTGCTAATAATTACTACAGTAGTAAAAGACTGTTTGCCCCATATTGGTATTGCTCTCAAGCTTTTGAAGCAGGAGTTTTTCCGAAAAGTCGTCTAATACCGGGCAGTAAGTCAGATCTAAAGTGATTCAAGCATCCCGCTTGAAACAGACAATCAAGACGGTTATACTCGTTTGAGGAATTTAACATCAGCCATCCAAAATCAAAAATCGAAAATCATTCAGCTCATCTTATTATGGCTGACGGTAGAGTGATTAACTATATTAGCCATTCTAGATTATTAGATCGCTTTATTGAACAGTTGATTATAGTTTGTAACTACTCCGCTGGCTGTTGCTCTGAGCATCAATCAGGGGCTATTATAACCATCAATATTGATGTTAAGGCCGGTTTAAGTAGCTACTGTCTTGAACATTCTGACTATATTACTCATGGTCGACTTTTTGCCGTAAACTACGACAGTGATTATTCAACGGCTATATTTTTGATTGACCCAGAAATATTTTCACTCAACCATCAAGTATTAATTGATATTGCATTATCAATGATTGGTACGATTAAATATGTGATGCTAGTGGCTACTGGTCAGTGGGCGCCTGCTCACTGTGCCTTAGTTGAGATTAATGGCAAAGGGGCACTTATCTGTGCTCCAGGAGGAACCGGAAAGTCAACCTGTGCTTCACGTTTAACTACTACGCATCAGGCATTAGCCGAAGACTGTGCGTTGATTGTGCAGACAAAGGATAGTTTTATTGCCCAAGCGATGCCAGCATGGAGTCTGGTCACTAGTGAACATAAAAAAGTTAAAGATATTAATTTTGATTGCACGGCTACAGTTAAATTAGCTGGAATTTTCTTTCTTGAACAGAGTACGCTTGATGGCGTTGAACAGTTAAATGCCCATACCGCTTTAGGTTATACTAATTCGACATTCAATGATCACATGAGGTGGTTTTTAACCCATCTTGCTCCAACAGAGATCAAGCAGCTACGCATGAATGTTTTTAACTTGGCCGCAACGTTAACCACCAAACTGCCAGCATATCGTCTATCCGCAACTATTGATGGCAACTTCTGGGATGTTATGGATAAAGTACTATAAGTTTGAGCTACTGAACAAAGCTGACTTAGTTGAACGTCGAACATTGAACATCGAACGTTGAATAAAGAGGAAATACAATTTACTATTAGGTTAAAATAGAGAAGGCAACCAAAAATCAGGTTGCCCTCTAATGATCTGCCGGTATATCATATTTGCCAATTAGGTAGTGGCGCTCCTTGCAGATCCTATTAAAGAGTATAATGTAATAGGCGAATTTGTCAAACGTTTTGAACAATTATTATTAAAAATAATAAAATAGGATTTTATATTATGAGAATGAGCAAACTTGTGGGACGACGTATTAAGGAAGATCCTAAAGATGCGGTTACAGTTAGTCACAAACTATTAATCAGAGGCGGTTATATCCGTCCAGTTGCTGCTGGAATATATTCAATGTTGCCATTGGCTAAGCGGATCTTAGATAAAATCGAACGGATTATTCGAGATGAAATGAATAAGATTGATGGCCAAGAGATTTTGATGCCAGTCGTTTTACCAGCTGAACTATGGGAAGAGTCGGGGCGCTATGACTCTATAGGACAGGAGCTGTTACGTTTTGAAGATCGCGGGGGCAAAAAAATGCTCTTAGCGATGACCCATGAAGAGGCGGTGGTGCAGCTCTTACGCACTGAAGTTAACAGTTATAAACAGTTGCCAGTGATGCTCTATCAAATTCAAACTAAATATCGTGATGAAGCTCGGGCTCGGGGTGGCTTGATTCGTGTCCGCGAGTTTACGATGAAAGATGCCTATTCATTTCACCAAACCCAAGAGTCGTTGGAAGAGTATTACCAAAGTGCTCATCAGGCTTATGAGAATATTTTCAAACGACTCGGAATGAAAAATGTTCTGTCCATTGAATCCAACTCTGGAATGATGGGGGGGAGTATTTCGCATGAATTTATGGCGGTTGCTGAATCTGGCGAAGATACTATTTTTGTTTCACCGGATTACTCATATCGGGCAAACCGTGAAATTGCCGTAGCGGCATGGCAATTTACCAAGGATGCTGAATTAGAACTTGAAAAGGTGCATACTCCAGGCAAAGAGAGTATTGATGAAGTTGCCAATTTTCTAGGGCTCAAAGCTGAAAATACGGGTAAAGTGGTCTTTTATCAAGATGAACAGGGGAAATTAATCTGCGCAATGATTCGTGGTGATTTCGAGGTTAATGAAAGTAAATTACAGAATCATCTTCAGGTCGCAGAGCTTACCTTTGCAATTGATGAGGCGATTCGCAAGGCTGGTTGTGAACCAGGGTTTGCTTCGCCAATGGCGGTTAAAAATGATGAAATCAGAATTGTCGTCGATCGTTCGATTGTTGAATCTTCAAATCTTGTCGTTGGGGCAAATGAACCGGATTACCATTACAAAAACTTTAACTTTGCTCGCGATATTGGGGAGGCTGAAATTGTTGACATTGCGACGGTACGTAATGGTGATCCCTGCCCATTAACCGGCGAACCACTACAAGAGTTACGCGGTATTGAGGTTGGCAATATTTTTCAACTTGGAACAAAATATTCCAAGGCAATGAATTGTACCTATCTGGATCAGAATGGTAAATCACAAACCATGATTATGGGCTGTTATGGCATTGGCGTCGGCCGGTCGATGGCTTCGGTTATTGAACAGTCTAATGACCGCTGGGGCCCGATTTGGCCAATTACAATTGCCCCTTATGAATTACAACTTTGCGCCTTGAATCCAAAACGTGATGGTGTTGGCGAAGCGGCAGAGCAGGTTTACAGTGAACTTACCAAGGCAGGCATTGAAGTCCTATTTGATGATCGTGGCGAAAAAGCTGGTTTTATGTTCAATGATGCTGATTTGGTAGGAATTCCGTTCCGCATAATTATGTCGCCTAAAACGTTGGCAGAAGGAGTGGTAGAGTTCAAACGACGTGGCGAAAAAGAGGCACAGTTGATTAAACTTGCTGAATTAGCGAATTTTGTTACCGAAACACTCAAAACTGAATATCAAAAGTTTGCGGTCTAAAATTATTTTTTAGTCAATAACTTGCTGTCAATTGCTCGGCCAACATGGAAGACAACCAAAATACCACCGACCATATTACACATGATAATCATTGCAGAATATAGAATCGGAATAGCGGTGGCACTGCCATCGCTAACATTACTCCCATTAAGTACGGCTTTGATGAAACTGTCACGAATTCCAATACCGGCGATACTTAACGGAATAAGTCCTGCAATATTACCGATAATTACTGCTGCTGTTAACATTAATGGGGTTAAAGTTGTAATTCCTAGTCCTTGAGTAATAAAATATACCGCCAGGACTAAATTGAGGTGGATAAAAATGATACTGACAATAACTGCAACGGCGAGAGTTTTCCACGCATCACGATAAAGATCAGTGGCGGCAGTCATTCGTGACAGAGTACCATGACTATAGTGATCAGCCTGTTTCATTAGATAACCAATCGGCTTAATTTTTTCTAATTGCCGATGCGCAAATATTGCAAGGCCTGCCAAGAGACCGCTGAGACTACTCAAAATAACTGCAAATATTGCTATTTTCATTATCCCATCTGGAAGTTTGGCTAGGGTCGAATAGGTTAGTGCTGTAATGATAATTGCAGATGAAAATAGCCCAAACATACCGGTAATACGATCCATAAGAATGGTAAAAGCGCCCTCAACCTTACACCCTTTCGGGGTATGTGAGGCGAGAATACCAACTTTTGCTAAGTCTCCACCGATAGCCCCACCAGGAATAATTAAGGTCCAAAATAGTGATTTAAAGGTCATAAAGAAGGCATCTTTCCATGGAACATTAATGCCGATAACTTTAGTTAGAATATGCCAACGCCAAGAACCGGCAATGATATGAATAAAATAACAGATTACAGCAGGGATCAGCCAGATAAAATTAAATTTTTCAAGTTGCTGAATGAATGCCTCATAATTATTGTGAATCATCCAGCTTATTATGCCAATGGCGATAGCAGCTTTCAGTATAAACATTAAGGCTTTCTTAACTCGCTCGCTGGCGGTTAGCTTCTCTGAAGCACTATTTTTTCCAATTGATTCCATTAAAAGTCTATTCCATTTTTTAATCTAATAGGAAATTGTATTTTCATTGCAACACCTATGTTTTATATAACAAAATCTTGCTTTTTCAGTGTCGCGGATCAGCTAAACTGTTATTCTGCTAAACTATAATATTGAGAATAACTTAGTAGTTATTTGACAAAATACAATATAATTTACCAATGAACCCCAAAATATTATTTATCTCTTAATCCAGTAGCTCCAGAAGACAGATCCCGCTTTACAATCATGAACAAAGCCGACTTCGTCGGAACGTCGAACATCGAACTTTTAACATCGAACGTCGAATAAACAGGAAAAATACAAATTCCTATTAGGTGAACAAAGCCGACTTCGTCGGAACGTCGAACTTTTAACATCGAACGTTGAATAAACAGGAAAAATACAAATTCCTATTAGATAAATATAATACTCTATCTCATTTAGTCCTCTGGTAACTCAAAATGCTTAATCATTAATCGGTTTTCATTTCTCATTGTTCGTTAATCGTACTAATCGTTATTCTATTTTTTATTTAGGGATTCCATCCCATATTTCTACATCGTCTATCCATTGGTATTTAGGATTAGAATCACCATAAATTTGCCACAATATAATAAAATCAATAGGTTTTGAATTTCGAGTTGTAGGTCCATGATGATCCCCAACTACTTGTCCATTAATTTTCCATAATGCCCTCCCAGCAGCTCCATCACTCCAGTGCCAATAATATTCTGTTAAAAACCATTCATTCAATGGAACAGGTATTTTTCTATTATCTATCTCCCAGATAGGATGATCGGGATCTGCGTCTCCCTGCCAATGCCAATAAGGAATGCCATCTTCAGGGTCAGTGTATATAAACGCAATTAGCCTAAATCCTGTTCCTGTTCCATCACCTAAATCATAATCTATAGTTTTGTATTCAAACAGAGCTCGCCATGTATCCTTTTTTTGAGTAACACTAGAAGAATCTATTTTCATCCAATATCTAATATACAAATCACGCTTCCCATTTTTCACATCTAAAAGTTCATAGGGCGATTGAGTACACAGGTCAGATACTATGTGATTTTCAATACTGTATAGAGCTTTTGTTGCTTTTCCGTCATGACCGATGGTCGTTACAATTTTATTGAAAATTGCTTTACCATCATTACCTACATCAACAAGATGAAGCCCACCATTAACAACACCTAAATAATCAAGAACGATTGGCCATTTAAAGTTAGTTTCGGAATCTGTTCCTCGTATAAATTGATAGTCTGCATTATTAGGATCTAGAGGATCATTGGGACCAGTTAAAACTAACGATCCCTCAAAACCAGATTTAAATAATAGTTTTGGATCAGAAGATGGTTCCGTTGCTAGTCCATTATTACAAAAGATACTTAATACTAGAATTACGATTACTGGTATTACAAAATTTCTTTTCATTTTTATTCCTCCAATATTTTATGGGTACTGTCAACCCTTACCTATAGTTACAGGCCAGTTTTCTTATTTAAAACCTTTTAAACGGTAAAAATTTACACACTAGTTGTATTATAAAAAACTACCCCAAAGGTGAAAAATTGAAATATAAGATAGAACAGGGGAATGAAGAAATCAACTTAATTGATGGAATTTGTTTAATCGGTAACATTTTAAACAGAATAAAATCTTTTAAGAGCATAAACAATATGAAAATAATTTTCGCACTCCAAAATGGCAAGTTTATCGAACTGATCGTTGTTCGTTTTTTTATTTTTCATTCAATGTTCGTTAATCATTAATCGTTAATCGTTAATCGTTAATCATGGTTCTTTTGGGTCTATTTTCATCAAATTAGCGATAATTATAGTTTTATCGTTTTAAATGTCGCCTATCCTAGAGGAAAAATGTTGGACATTTGGCTTACTGGCTATATATTCGATAAAGTTGTTTATGATTATAAACTAAATAACTTAATCTAATAGCAGTAATTTGTATTTTATTCGATGTTCGATGTTCAACGTTGAATGTTTGACGTTCCGACGCAGTCGGCTTTGTTTATAAATAAAATTAACCTTACCCTGACGGGTAGCTTTAACTGGGAGTTTGGTATGAGACAAAAATTATTATTAGTTATCGCAGTGTTTTTTGGCATCGTAGCCTTTGCATTGACGTTTCTGCAGATAAATGAGGCAAAAAGAAGAATAGCTGGCAGCGCAGTTGAAAAAAGATTGATTAAATTAAGTCATGATGTTGCAATGGGTGAAGTCTTGGCGAAAAAAGATATTAGCGTGTGGGTGGTTAAACGTATGCGTAAAGAGCGGCAAAACCCTCGCGAGATACTTTGGAGTCAATACCGTCAGGTTATCGGGCGTAAACTTGAGACATCAATGCGTAAAGGTAGTGTCCTCCAATGGGATGATCTAGCTCAGGCTTCACAGCGACGTTCTGGTTTGGCGGGATATATGCCAGCTGATATGCGAGCTGTCACTGTTTCTGTAGACTCAACATCTTCTGTTAATAATATGATTAAGCCCGGCGATCAAGTTGATATTATTGGAACTTTTAGATTTCCAGAAATGCGGGGTGATCGTTCGCTTGATACTTTAACTATGACGATTCTACAAAGTGTGACTATTTTAGCTTGTGGTAGTGATTATGGCAAATATAGCTATAGCGTCAAGCCGACTCGACGCCGGGGCTATAATACCGTAACCTTAGCCCTCTACCCTGAAGAGGTCGATATGATTATTTTCGCCAGCCAAAAAGGGCGATTAACCTTCACTTTACGTAATTATGATGAAACTAAAATCATTCACGATTTACCAAGTATAAATTTCAAATATCTAGAAAAAAATATCGCAAAATTCAATCGTGAACGTGAACGGCGGCGGCAGTTACGATAATTGATAAGGAAAACGGTTATGTTTGAAATTGTTATAAAAGAGGCTGGGGAAGAAACTATCATCGGCAAATTGCCGGATGGATCATATTTGATCGGCTCTGGCGATGACTGTCATATTCCGTTGCCACGCCCTGAAATATCGGCAAATCACGCTCAATTTATTGTCAAAGGTAATTCACTAAAAGTTATTGACTGGGGTAGTAGTAACGGAACCTTTGTTAATGAAAACCGGCTAATCAGTAACGAAGCCTACAAGGTTGCCTCTGGGGCGATAATTAGGATTGGTAAGATTATCATCGAGGTTAAGGGAGAGGGGGCTAAGACAATTGATTCAATTAGCTTACCTGATGCAGAGGTTGCACCACCAGTTGAGAAAGTAGCACCGAAGCCCAATGTTCAATCGCAACGCTCATTTGCAGGTGATGAAATTCCACTGTTGATAATTTCTGGAATCCCACCTGAAGCCCGTGGGCTGGTTCAGGAAGTTAAGCGCCGCGCCCATGTTGAATTGTTAAAACGGCTCAACCTAAAAAAACTGGTGTTAGCAGGGATCTCGGATGAAGAGCTTGAGAGTCAAGCAAAAATGAGAATTCGTGAAATATTATCTGAACTGACAATACCCCTGCCTGCCGGAGTTGAATTAGCTGCCGTTGAACAGGAATTAGTTAACGAAGCGATTGGACTTGGACCACTAGAATATTTAACGGATGATGATGATATAACTGAAATCATGGTCAATGGGCCTGATCAAGTTTTTGTTGAAAAAGCTGGGGTTATCTACCGTACTGATACTGCATTTGCCGACAGCAATCAGGTTATGGCGGCTATCGAACGAATTGTCTCTCCACTCGGTCGTAGAATTGATGAAAGTTCCCCCATGGTTGATGCCAGATTGCCGGATGGATCTAGGGTAAATGCGATAATTCCACCACTTTCACTCGTCGGCCCATCAATTACAATCCGTAAATTTTCAAAAATCCCACTCGAAGCTGCTGACCTCATACGTTTTGGTTCAGTATCTGAAGATATTATTAAATTCCTCAGTATCTGCGTTCAAGTGAGAAAAAATATTATTATTTCAGGCGGTACAGGCTCTGGTAAAACAACTTTTTTGAATGTACTTAGCTCATTCCTACCCAACCGTGAACGGATTGTGACAATAGAAGATGCGGCCGAATTACAGTTACATCAGGAACATATTGTGCGGTTAGAATCACGCCCTCCAAATATTGAAGGCAAAGGTGAAATCGCCATCCGTGATTTGGTCAGAAACTCGTTGCGGATGCGTCCAGACCGAATTGTTATCGGTGAGTGTCGTGGTGGTGAAGCACTAGATATGTTACAGGCGATGAATACTGGTCATGATGGTTCATTGACCACAATCCATGCCAATACACCACGAGATGCACTCTCTAGACTTGAAACCCTGGTATTAATGGCAGGGTTTGACCTGCCACTAAGGGCAATTAGAGAGCAAATCGCGTCAGCGATCACCATAATTGTGCAGATCAATCGTGAAAAAGATGGAACCAGAAAAGTTACCCATGTTAGCGAAATAACCAAGATGGAAGGTGAAATAATCACCATGCAGGATATTTTTAAATTCCAACAGGATGGTTGGGATGATAATGATAAAATCGTCGGCCGTCATCTACCCACCGGCAGTGTGCCAACATTTATGGATGAGATAAGACGCGCCAAGCTTAATTTAGATATTTCGATGTTTACCAAGGGCTAAAAGGAATTAGAAATTAGGAGTGAATTATTAAATGTTTGTAGTTCCGCCTTTAGGTGGTGTTTTTGTGAGCTTTAGCGAACATGCTAATCTCCATAGGAGATTAAAGACGCAGCTAAAGCTGCTAAAAGGCACCCACTAAAGTGGGAATTACGAACGGGTAATATTTTACCGTCTGATTAGCTTATTAATTGAATTAAAGAAAAAGGATAACATTATGGATACTGTGCTTCCCAGTTTTGCTGCTGGAATAAGTGTGCTGCTGGCAACATTTGTTATTGTTGATTTTATTCGAGAGACCTCAGCGCGCTATCGAGAAAATTATATTAAAGAGGCTGCGGTTGAGCTTGATGACGTATTGTTGCAAATGCCAGCAGGACGCATCCTTGATGTCAGTTTAGCTATTAGCGGTTTTTGCTTCTTTGTTGTTGTTGGTATTTATGCAATAAATAATACAGAATGGTCATGGACTAAACCATTGGTATTAGGTGCAATTGCTGCCATCATGGCATTTCCTGCTCCACGCCTCTACCTGAAAATTTTGCGCAAACAGCGTATGCTGAAGTTTAATGAACAGCTTGAGGATGCACTCTCTTCAATGAGCAGTTCAATCAAAGCTGGATTTAGTATTAATCAAGCACTTGAGACTATTGCTGAAGAAAATAAACGGCCTATATCTTTTGAATTTTCACTCTTGGTTCAAGAACTTAGACTCGGTGTGCCATTAGAGAAATCTCTGGAGAATATGGTTAGTCGTCTCGATAGTACAGATTTAGAACTGGTTGCTACCGCCTTGATTACCGCCCGTCAAACCGGCGGAGAACTAACCCAAATTCTTGATCGATTGGCAGCAGTTATCCGAGAAAGAATGCGTATTGCCAATAAATTACGGGCGATGACAGCCCAGGGCAGACTTCAGGCAATTATTATCGGGATCGCCCCATTCGCTTTGATGTTTGCCATGAGCTATGTTATTCCCGACACAATGGATGATTTCTTCACCTCGACAATCGGCATTATTGCCATTATTGCCGTTGTTATTCTTGATATTACCGGCTTCATTGTAATCAAAAAAATCACTACCATTGATGTCTAAATTTAGCTTGCTTCGTAAGCTAAAAATATATATAAATAGGGGGATAGAATTAAATGAAACGTCAATATTTTACTTTTACTGATCTGCTGGGTATTGTTGTTATTATTATTTTTCTATTTTTACTTGCAGGGATGTTTTTACCTACTTGTGGGTCGGTAGGATACAGGGCATATCGCATAAGTTGTGCCAGTAACTTGAAACAAATTGGCACTACCATGTTTATGTATGCGGGTGACTATAATGATACCTTTCCTGATGAATGTACCTCAAAAAGTGCGGCTACGTTGCTTGATTCAACTGTTAAAGGGCTCAATCTATTGATTGAGTATAATTATTTGTCAGATACTGCAATTTATAATTGTCCGACTACCATTGATTATGCTGCGAAAGATGGTAATACTATCACTACTTTGAAAACTGCTAGAACCTGTAGTTATAGTTATGCTCCAGGAATGATGACTGGGGCATCTAATACCTATGGTAATGCCGACTCGGCACTTGTTGCTGATATGACAGGTTTTATGGGAAAACGTATAGCCGTGTCAAATGGTCGTAGATCTAATGGTATATGGGCTAGAGTAGGTCGTCTATTTTCTACAGGCAAAAGTAATTTTGGCAACCATGACAAGTATGGTAATATTCTTTTTCAAGGAATGCATGTTAAAGGGTTTACTGGAAGGAATCAGGACGATTGGTTTTTAGTCAACTACGGCAGCTTTTATGATTTTAAAATTCAAAAAGGCAGCAAAGAATCCAGCTGGTCGTTGACTGGGCAATATCTTTATTGAGTCTAAATTTGGTTTCTTACCATTGGTGACTTGAATTTAATTGCAGGAAAGCTAGTTTTACTTTGAATAAATAATTTAATAGTATAGAATGTTTTTGTTGAAGTACAGGCTTTAGCCTGCAGCTTATTGTACGCTCAAAAAAGCAGGCCAAAGCCTGTACCTTTGACGGGATTTTTACATTTTGTATGCGTCTATAAATAATTTTTAAAAGGAACTTAATATATGTCAGACTTAAAACTTGAACGGCCTTTGGTATTTTTTGATTTGGAAACTACTGGAGTAAATGTGGCGCGTGATCGTATTGTGGAAATTTCAGTCGTAAAATTACTCCCCGATGGCACTCGGACAACTCGGACGCGAAGACTTAATCCAGAAATGCCAATTCCCGCTGAAGCTGCCGCAGTTCACGGCATTCATGATGCTGATGTCGCGAATGAACCAACATTTAGAGATGTTTCACGCAACCTTTACCTCTATTTAGAAGGCTGTGACCTCGGCGGTTATAATATCCTCAAATTTGATATTCCGCTATTAGTAAATGAATTTAAACGAACCGGCCTCGATTTTTCTATGGAAGGACGCAGGTGTGTTGATGCCTTTAGTATTTTTTGTAAACTTTTTCCGCGAACTTTGGTTGGCGCCTATAAATTTTTCTGTGGAAAAGAGCTGGATGATGCGCATAGTGCAGAGGCAGATACCTTAGCCACCCTTGATGTTTTCATGCAGCAATTGGCCAAATATCCAGAACTGCCACGTGATCTCGATGAACTGCATGAATATTGTGATAACCGTGATCCTGATGCTTTGGATTCAACGGGTAAATTCAAATGGTCCGGGGATAAATTAATTATTAATTTTGGTAAAAATAGTGGAACTGCATTGAAAGATATTGCCGTTGATAATCCAGGTTTTTTGCAGTGGATTATAAAAGCAGACTTCCCAGATGATGCCAAGCAGATCGCCTCTGATGCCTTGAAAGGGCAGTTTCCTGAGAAAACTGCATGAAGGATAAACGGTTAACCAGTTTACTCTCATTACTCGATGATGAGTCTGAGCGTAATGCATGTCGAGTAATGATTGAATTACTTAAATACGGTAATGCGCTGCAAGAGCCGTTACGGGAGCTGCATGAGAATACAAATCCACAGTTACGGCGCCGCGTGCATCAACTTCAGGCAATTCTCTCATTTCGCCAGCAGCGAGTAGAATTTTCCCAAAAATTAAAAAATGGTCGACTTAGGCTCTTTGACGGTTTAATGGAATCACATCTATTGTGGTATGATAGTGATACTCGCGAGGAGATCATGGGGGTGTGGAGTGAATTGATTAAAGATGCCGGAAAGTATGCCCCAGAAAATATTGAAAAACTGGCCTATTTCATGCGACGCTCAGGATTTATTGTTGCCGATAAAGAGGATTTCCAGGCTGACTGCTTTTGTCTCGGTATTGTTATTGATGATAAAGTCGGTGCTGATTTTATGCTTTGCGCTATTGCCGCCGAAATTGCCGCTGAATGGCAACTTAAATTAAAAATAATTAAGCGCGATGAACGGTTTGCATTGCTCGATGCGGAGGGTTGCGTACTGTTCCCTCATGATGGCTGGCAAATTTCAAAACCAAAGAAAATTACCAATTTCACAACTTGGACAAATGCTAAATTGATTAAATTGGCTTTGACAAATCTTTTCCTTGTCGCGGTTGAATCAGATAGCTTCCGCTATGTCAGTATTATTGGCAAGTGCCTAGCAATGACCAGTGGAGAAGAAGATTTAAATTTCCTCCCCTTCCCCTATGTTGGTAAAGATAATCGCTGATATTTATTAATGCTTGAACAACAATTATTTCATTTCGTCTAATAATAACCCTATTTTCCCCGTTAGTAGTTCCCACTTTAGTGGGCGCCTTTTAGCAGCTTTAGCTGCGTTGTCTAATCTCCTTTGGAGATTAGCATGTTCGCTACCTCGAGCGCAGCGACAGGTGAGCAACGCGAACAACCGAAACCCAAACACCACCTAAAGGTGGAACTACAAACATACCCGTTTTAGTGGGTGTTTTCCCGCGCCTTTAGGTGCGGGGGCTACGCGAACAACCGAAGCAGATAGACCAAAGGTGGCACTACAGGCGTGATCGACCTGAGTAGTAACTCATTTATGTATAATTAACCCTGTTTTACCTTAAGCACTGCTTGGTAGAGGTTACTAAAAATCTCTTCAAGTTGCGCTGCTGGGGTTGATGAGAATGCTACCCGAATTAGATCCATAGTCGCAATGAGCCCAGTACTATAATCTTCTAGCAAGATTTGACGCACGGCTTCGGGGTCGGCACCATTGAGCTTAACACACATGAAATAGCCTGAATTATAAGGCATCGCTTCAAAAACTTCGCTGTATTCAGGATGTGCTGCTAAAATTTGGGTTAATTTATCATAACGTGCTTTCAGAATACTCTTTTTATCCGCTTTCTGAGCTTCATATTCAGGATGCGTAAATGCTTTTAAGAGCAAGGCTTGTGAAATCGCTGGGGCATTGGAGATATTGCCACGAATAGCGCCAGCAGTTTTGGCTTCTAAGGCACTATAAAATTCCGTAGTGCCACCTTTAATACCGTAGGTAATAAAGCCAACTCTAAAGCCCCAAACATAATCTTCTTTAGTCGCCCCATCAATTTTTACTGCCAAAATATTCTCATGTAAATCAGCAAGATCTGCGAAGATCGATTCTTCATAAATACCAGCTTTATAGACTAGACCAAAGTAGGCATCATCAATCATTACGACAAGTTTATTACCAGCTTCAGCCGCAGCCAACAATGCATTCTTAAGTTGAGTAACTTCTGCCTTGGTCACCGTGTAACCAGTTGGATTATTTGGAAAGTTAAGTAATAAAACTTTTTTACCTGGTGTTTTAGCATTAATAGCTTCAGTCATAGCTGGAATATCAAATCCACCATCTTTAAAGGTATTGAATGTCCGGTATTTTGCGCCAAAGTGTTCTTTGAATATTAGATTATAATTACCCCAGAAGAGATCTGGCAAAATTAGTTCGTCGCCAGCATCGAGAAATAGATACCCTGCAATACTCAATGCATGAGTAAGAGCCTGTGCAACAACTGGGCGGCTAATCGGTTTGTCTGCTAATGATGGATTCTTTTTCAATATCATCGACTTCCATTCATCACGCAATTTAGGATTACCGTAACTTGGTGCATAGAGAAAAGCAGCGGCAGGATCAACGTTTATCATCTCTTTGATACAGGGTAGACATAATGGACTACCGTCGTCTTCTAAAGCAGTACCAATTGTCGCATTGATATTTTTACCTTTGGCATCTGCCGATTGACCAAGAATACCTTTTGCTGGAAAGAAGATTGATTTGCCACGTTCTGCAAGCATTTCATTAACGGCTGGATTAATCGCGGCCAATTGTTCATTTAACTGTTCAGCCTGGGGATTGAATGATGACATAATTTTACTTCCTTATATTGTTACTAAGCTATTTTGAATATAAGAAGTTAATTTAGTCTATTTTTTCAATAGTTAAAGCCCCGTTATGGTATAAATATATTTAATTATGGCTCACCTATACTTTACGATAGATATCATTAGCAATAAAATCTCATCAAGATCCCAACGTGTCAGCGGATCTAATTTATAATGTATCGCCTTATTTACCGGGCCGGCTGTATTGAAAAACTTCATAGCTATTCCATCTTTATTAATAATAACCAATTATCATACAGCGATAAGCAAAAAAAACAAGTAAATCATTGCCGTTTATCTATTACCCCTAAGCTAATACCGGTCCGGCATTACGTAGGGCAATACCGGCATCATTATTGGTAAATTGCTCAAAATTATCAATAAACATTTTCGCTAATTCTTGAGCCTTTTCGTCCCATTCAGTTTGATCCGTATAAGTATTACGCGGATCAAGAATAGCCTGATCAACTCCAGCTAAAGCCACGGGATATTCAAGCTTAAAGTAAGGCATTATCGAAGTTTCTGCACAATCTACGCTACCATCAAGAATGGCATCAATAATATTACGGGTATTTTTTAAACTAATCCGATTCCCGGTTCCATTCCACCCAGTATTAACCAAGTAAGCCGTTGCTCCAGATGCCTGCATTTTTGCCACTAGTTCTTCGCCATACTTTGTCGGATGCAGGGGCAAGAATGCCGCACCAAAACAGGCTGAAAATGTTGGCTGCGGAGTAGTTACGCCAAGTTCAGTTCCAGCCAATTTTGAAGTAAATCCACTGAGAAAATGGTATTTAGTCTGCTCTGGAGTCAATTTTGAGACCGGAGGCAGAACGCCAAATGCATCTGCGGTGAGAAAAATAACTTTTTTTGCTGGACCAGCTTTTGAAATCGGTTTAACAATATTTTTTATATGATAAATCGGATATGAAACGCGTGTATTTTGAGTTTTACTAATATCGCTAAAGTCAATGTTACCGTCATTATCGACACCAACATTTTCCAACAGAGCATCACGTTTTATCGCCGCATAAATATCGGGTTCATTCACTTGCGACAAGTCGATTGTTTTAGCATAACAGCCACCCTCAAAATTAAATACTCCATCCATATCCCAACCATGTTCATCATCGCCGATCAAAGCACGTTTGGGGTCGGTGGACAAGGTAGTTTTACCAGTGCCTGAGAGGCCAAAGAAGATAGCGGTATCCCCCTGTTTGCCAACATTAGCCGAACAATGCATCGCAGCGATTCCTTGAAGTGGCAGATAGTAATTCATGACGGTAAAAATACCTTTCTTCATCTCTCCGCCATACCAAGTCCCACCAATTAACTGCATATTTTCAGTTAAATTAAATGCAGCAAAATTTTCTGAATTAAGCCCCTGTTCGTTCCAGTTGGGATTGACTGCTTTAGCCGCATTAATACTAACAAAATCAGGAGTATAGTTTTCCAATTCAGCTGCCGTGGGGCGAATAAACATATTTTTCACAAAATGAGCCTGCCAGGCAACTTCAGTAATAAATCGGACACAAAGTCGGCTATTTTCATTTGCACCACAAAAGGTATCAATCACATAGAGTTTTTTACCTGAAAGTTGACTAATAGTAAGCTGCTTTAACGCTTGCCAAACGTCCTGAGTAATCGGTTTATTGTCTGAACTTTTAGCCTGTTCAGCCCACCAAATATTATCTACTGTTTCAGCATCTTTAACGATATATTTATCTTTAGGTGACCGCCCAGTAAAAATCCCAGTATCCACATTAACCGCATCAAGTTCAGTCAGAGTGCCGACCTCATATCCACTATTGGCTGTATCCATTTCCGCACTAAATAACTCTTCATAGGTTGGATTATAGATAACTTCCTTAACATTTTTAATCCCGTATTGCGTCAAATCTATTACTTTCATGATATTTCCTTATGGGTTTTCCAACTTTTAACAAATCCCGTTAGCTGTTCTTCAGGCGTCTGATTAATCATTTTAAGCTGATCGTTCAACTCATTAATAGAAAAATCAAATCCTTGCTTGTTTGCGAATGTTACCAGTTCTTGTTGCGTATAGGCATGCGGAGTAACCCGGTTAAGCCTATTATGCTCCAAAAAATCAATGAATTTTTTAATATTTTCTTTTAACATTTTTATTCCTACGGTAAATGCGTGGATAAAAGCTTTTTCTGCTAGAGTAGTGCTGAGACGCTTAAACAAACATCTTCGTTCAAGCACTATATTATGCGGAAAAGCTTTATACTCACCCCTTGTCTATTTCCCCTCCCCTAACTAGAGCAATTTTTGCACAGATAGGACCGACAATCAGAAAAAAGATTGAAGTTGCCGCGACAATTGTAATAGTTTTGTTGCCAATTACATCCCCAGCATGCATCAGGTGGTTTGTGCTATCTTTGACCATTGGACCAATACCAGCAAAATCCTGCTTGATAATCAACGCCAAACCAATTGCTACTCCTGCCTGACAGAGAATCCCAAGCCCAACATTTTTCCTCACACCATCCGGCAGGCTACCGATAAATCCACCAAGATATGCTCCGCCGATTAGACCAGTAGTACGACCAACAATATAAATTATACCTAATACGCCCATGGCGGGTAAAGCATTTATATGCAGATGCGCACCAGCGATGGCAAAGAATAGAACAAAAAATAGTGGCATTATATTTGAAAGTTGGCTTTCAAGTTTTGAGACAATTTCATGTTTCTGAGTATTGATAATAGTTATTCCGATCACCATATTAGTTAAAATCAATGATAGATGTAACATCGCTGAGATACCATTGGCAATCATCACACAGGCGAAAATTAAAATTAAAACATCAGCAGAATTTTTAAGTTTGCGTAACAACAGACTGACAATCAAAGAAATAACCAATCCTAAGCCTAGACTAAAGACAATTTCCTTAAATGGTTCAACTAGTGTCCAGAATAGACTAAACTCTTCACCGCCACTCTCCTGGGTGAGAATCATTTTTGCAATTGAA
Organism: Hyalogyrina grasslei; assembly: GCA_034780735.1. Taxonomy (NCBI): domain Eukaryota; kingdom Metazoa; phylum Mollusca; class Gastropoda; family Hyalogyrinidae; genus Hyalogyrina; species Hyalogyrina grasslei. The sequence continues at coordinate 57,882 of JAUZSW010265552.1, forward strand.
GCCGCAAAACCAAAAATAATAATCGCCAACCCATCATCAAACCCCGTCACAGCATAAAGTGCCTTCGTAAGTTCGCCTTTAGTGCGATATTCCTTGATTACAGCAATAGTTCCGGCAGGGTCACTAGCCGGTGCCAGTGAGCCCATAATCAATGCCAATGGCATATTTTTAGTAAAGAGATAAATGGCGCCACCAACAATTAAAAATGCGCCAAAAGATTCAGCAAAGATAACTGAAACAATACCAATCCCTTGATTCTTGAGCGATTTGAAACTTAGTTCCAAGCCAATACTAAATGCGACAAAACCTAAAGCTAGTTCAGTAATAAAAGAGAGATTTTCCTGAAGCCCATCAGTCAAAATATTTAAAAACGATGGTCCAGCAATCATACCGATAATCATACAACCGACGATTGACGGTAATTTCAGGTATTTCATCGATTTGCCAAGATAAAAACCGAAAAATGTTAGACCTCCAGTAATTAACAAAACTGGGAGTGTGAAATGTTCAGTAGGCATATTTTATTCCATTATTTTAGAGTGAACCTGAAGAATAGGCTAGATTCATAATATTAACGACACAACAGTCTTTTAATTTTAATGAACTACTAAGTAGGTTAATTTCACGAACAACATCATTAACCATTTTTTTACCAATTACAGCAGTAATAACTTTTATATGCTCATCTTCACTACTATTCCAAAAAGTTGAAAATAGCGGTAATTTATTTAGGTGCGATGAAATATCGCTGCCCTCATTGATAACAACAGATGCCGCTGTCGCTGACAATATTTGCAGTATTTCGAGAAATGCCTTTTCATTCTGAATCATGATAGTCAACATGCATTTTTCTTCTTGCTCAACTTCATCATCAGGTAGTCGCGCAATTAATTTATGATAGAGTTCACTACTATCATTGGCAGCTATAATTTGTTGTTTAACGCTGGGTGAACTATAACTTTTACAGATAGTCGACAACAGTCGAATATGAACATTACGATGCTCCTCAGGACCAACAATAAAAAAACAGATCTCAGTTTTTTTCCCATCAGCTGCGTTAAAATCTATCCCATTAGGGTAGACCACTGCACCGACAACAAAATCTGTCAGATTTTTCAGTCTGCAATGGGGAATAGCAAGCCCATTCTCAAATCCTGTTGAACAAATTTTTTCACGCTCTGCCAGTGCCGCATAGATATCTTCCGATCTAAAATCTTTAAGAATATCACTTTTAATTGCCAGCTCGGCAATCTCTTTCAATACTGCTTGCTTATCTGTCGCTTGACCTGAGTTAATTGCGATGCAATCTGCATTTAAAACATTTTTCAATTTCATCATTTCACCTTTAGTATTTTGTTGATGAGCTCATCGTAAATCCTGTTTAAATTGCCTATGAACTTTTCAAAACAGACAATACTATTAAATATAGAGAGTAAATATCATAATTCAATGGACAATAGTAGACATTTTAAGAAAAAACAGACAAATAATCTAGTTTTTGTCTATTAAACAACCGTATTGTATTGTAATTTACTATTAATATAGGTAAATTAACAGATATTAAACAGCCTATAAATACAATGGTGAATAAGTGGATTTAAAATTAAAAGATGTTGCGACATTATTACAGGTGTCACAAAAAACGATATATCGTTGGATTAATGAAGGTAAGATACCTTTTTATCGAATTAACCATCAATATCGTTTCAAAACTAATGATCTTCAGCGCTGGTCATTGGGCAGCAAATATAGCTTTCAATTGGAAGATGCAAGCAGTGACATAATGGAACAACCAGTCAGCCTGTTATCATCTTTGCAAAAAGGGGGAATTTTTTATAATATTTCCGGTTCTAGTGTAACAGAAATATTGCAACAATCAGTTGAAATGATAAATCTACCACCTAACGTTGATGCCAATATTTTATTGCATAAGCTTAAAGATCGGGAAGCAATGGCTTCGACTGCAATTGGTGATGGCATTGCCTTTCCCCATCCACGAACTCCACTAGTGGAAAATATTACGGATGAGACGGTTTCACTTTGTTTCCTGAATAAACCAATAAATTTTAATGCCATTGATGATAAACCGGTTGGTGTTATCTTTATAATTTTAAGTGCGGATCAGACTCGACACCTGCGATTACTGGCAAAGCTTTCATATTTCTGCCGTCAACCTGAATTTATTAAATTACTAAAACAACAGGCTTTACGCGAAGATTTATATAACTATTTGCAAAGTTAATCAAATTTAGATATTATGATTTGTAAGAATTAGAGCTAAAACCAAATCTTGCCAATATAGAGCCAACTTGCACATTTTCAAGGTAAGAACTGACCGACTGGGCGCGAATAAAGATCTCATTTGCCATTCCCGCTATCAATCATCCAATTGTGCTTAAACTTGGCAATGGAGTAAAGATTTCTGAATTTATGGCAACTTTTCTATCACCATTGCAGGGGTAATAGTTGCCATACAGACGGAAGTACCCAATGGACATTCACGCTTGAAGCATGGCGCGCATGACTGCTGTTCAAATAAGATTTGCCAATTTGGTGAAATTGGCGAAGTTGATGAGGGATCAGTGGGACCGAAAACAGCAATCCCGGGTCGATCAAGCAGTGCCGAAAGATGCATTACCCCACTGTCATTAGCGACAGATATAGCTGAATTTTTCAAAAGATAAATTAGTTCAATCATCGTGCTTTCGCCACAAAGATTGATCGCCTTACCAGTTGGCAAAGTACTAATAATTTCTGCTCCAGCAGCTTTTTCCGCATCGGTCCCAAGGGTAGCCACAAAACCACCATCGGCAATCCACTGTCTGGCAACCGCACTAAAATTCTCCGCACTCCAGCGCTTTGAACCACCATAGGCTGCACCCGCCGCCAAAGTCATTAACTTAGGTTGTTGACATACCGCTTGAATCTCATCTGAAAGCTCATTAAGATAAAGTGGCAAGTCAAGTTCTGGCAAGCTGCCATCCCATTCCGGCGCCCCTAGTGCTTTAACCATTGACAGATATTTTGCACTATGATGCAGTTGATTGAGCGTCAAATCACGTCGTTTAGGAAATTTAAAACTTCGACTGAGCAGTAACCAGCGCATGCGGTCAGCCGTACCGTAAAGTTTACTCACACCACAACGGCGCAGTGCAATAACATCACGCGGAGAATTATTAAACAATACCCCGACACCAGCATTAAGTGCGCTGATTTTCTTGCGATCTTCACTATTCCAATTACGATGAGCTGCGGTTAGCGGAATCACCTGATCAATAAATTTCATACAGGAGAACACCTGAGCAAGTCCCGGGGGACAGATCACGAACAATTCAGCCCCTTCTGGAATAATTTTTTTTAGCTGCATCAACGCTGGAACTGCCATCACCGCATCACCAAGCCAATTAGGTATTCTTGCAACAATACCATGTTTAATCTGCTTGGCAGTTAACGGCCGCACTGGAAATTCCGGTGCAGCTGGTAGCGTCGCTGCAAAGTTTTTTCTATCATTATTCATAAATAGTTATCTGTACTAGCTAGATTATATCTTGCCTCGATTACGTTTACGCTCAATTTCTGAGAGATAAAGTTTACGTAATCTGATATTTTTCGGCGTAACTTCAACCAATTCATCATCTTCAATATATTCCAATGCCTGTTCCAGACTCATCAACTGAGGTGGAGCAATTTTCATCGCTTTATCTGTTCCAGATGCACGAACATTTGTCAACTGTTTACCTTTCTGAATATTAACCATCAGATCTTTGTCTTTACAATGTTCGCCGATAATCATTCCTTCGTAGGTCTCATCGCCAGGTTTAATAAAAAAGATCCCGCGTTGCTGCAGGGCATCAATCGCATAACCAACCGCTTTACCACTTGACATACTAACCAAACTACCATTCTGACGCCGCGCAATCTCACCTTTATATGGAGCATATTCGATAAAACGATGCGAAACTACTGCTTCGCCAGCACTGAGTGTCAACGCTTTACTCCGCAAACCAATCAACCCACGGGTTGGTATCATAAATTCAACCAACTGCCGTTCGCCACGACTTTCCATCTGAATAAGTTCACCCTTTTTCATGCCGACCAATTCAATAATTTTACCAGCATTCTCCCCTGGAACATCGACAGCCAACAATTCAATCGGCTCTTCACGCACATCATTAACCGTGCGATAAATTACTTGAGGACGCGAAACCGACAGTTCATATCCTTCACGGCGCATATTTTCAATCAAAATAGAGATATGCATAACGCCACGACCGCTGACTTTAAATGCTTCACCATTAATCTCTTCAACTTTCAAGGCAACATCACGTTCAGTCTCTTTGAACAATCTTTCACGTAGGTGACGACTACTAACATATTTACCCTCTTTACCATATAATGGAGAGTCATTGACTCTGAAGAACATAGAAATTGTGGGGTCATCAATTTTAATTGCTGGCAATGCCTCAGGGTGCTCTAAATCAGCAATTGTATCACCAATATCAATCCCTTCAATGCCAACTACAGCACACAGATCACCACACATCACTTCAGTCTGTTCCTGACGTTTCACGCCTTCAAAGGTCAGTAGCTGTTTAATATTAGCTCTAGACTCAGTGCCATCATTTTTCATTAATGCAACCTGAATACCGCTTTTAATAGAACCGCGATAAACGCGACCAATACCAATCCGACCAACGTAATCAGAATAGTCAAGTGAGGCAATCTGCAACTGAACACCGCCTTCAAGCAGTGGTGGACTTGGGATATGCTCGATAATAGAATCCATTAGTGGAAGAATCGAACTGCGATCTTCATCTTCTAGGTTATCAACCGCCCAACCGTCACGACCACTACCGTAAAGCAATGGAAAATCCAATTGCTCATCATTGGCATTAAGTTCACAGAATAGATCAAAGATCTTATCATGAACTATATCTGGACGCGCATCAGGCTTATCAACTTTATTAATCATAACCAACGGTTTTAGATTAAGCTGTAATGCTTTATCCAACACAAAACGCGTCTGTGGCATTGGTCCTTCAGCCGCATCAACCAACAATAATACGCCATCTGCCAGTTTCAATACACGTTCAACCTGTCCCCCAAAATCACTATGCCCAGGCGTATCAATAATATTGACTTTATAGCCTTTGTAGTTAACACTGATATTTTTGGCTAAAATTGTAATTCCACGTTCACGTTCGAGATCATTACTATCAAGAAAACATTCCTGAACCTGTTCATTATCACGAAATATATTGGCCTGTTTAAGCATCTCATCAACCAAAGTTGTTTTGCCATGGTCAACGTGAGCGATAATCGCTATATTTTTAATTTTCTGCATAATCTTTTACTTTCCTTAGTTATATTATATTCTAATAATTATTTGCCTAATGGCTTCGTTTCCAATTTACTACTAGCGTCTCAAGCGAAGCCATACAGCATTTTGCTGAAATCGAACCTATAATATAGCACAGTTATTAGTATTTTCTCAATCTGAACTTTTTTTACCTGCTAAAACCCCCATTTTTCTATCACTGTCCATCTGGTGATATTAAAATAACATTTTCTCTGAATTTATTCAAAAGTCCATTTACACTAGCAATACTACCAGCGTTTAAAATATTTTTTTTGGGAAACATAGGTGATACGCTTTGAGTATACGCCAACAACAATTGGCAAAAGAACGTGATCAGAAGTCACTTGTTAAAGTATTTTCTGTATGTCTATTCTTTTATGATTTTAGGTGTAGAGGGATCAGTTTGAGTGAGTTTTAAATGCATCTTACTCTTGCAATGAGTTTTTAGTAAATCATATTTTTGTTTTTCTTTATAATATCTTGAGTTTGAATCTATCATATCTTTTCTGTTTATTGAATAATATTCATTTATGAAATCAAAAATAGAAGCATTATTTTTAGATCTTTTTAAATTGTCAAATTCATTTTTTTTGATTATCTTTATAACTTTTTTCTTATCAATTTCTCCAAATTTATTAAATTCATCCCACCATTTATCAGTATAACCGGAATCTTCAAAAAAGAAACGATACAGTATATATGTCTCAGGCATTAATAATATTTTTTCAAATTCAGCTAGATTATCACCAAAAGCTTTATAGAAAAAACTTTTCCCTTTGCCTATTTTTCCTTTAGTAGCATTTAAAATTGTTTGAACAGCCCTAACATATTTTCTATTCCAATATTTGCCTAAAAAATCTCTGTTAAGGTGTTTTTCTCCATGGATTGGGTGAAATTTCATAGGGAAAGAGTAAATATTAATATTTAACTCTTCCGAAAGTAGCACATTGATTTCAAGGCGTTGATAGAGTTCTTCTGGTTTTTCTTTTTCATTATATAATAAATAATTTGATAGGTCCTTTATTTCATATTTTGCTGCTAATTTGATAGCTTTTGTATACGTTTTCTCGTATTTCATACTATCAAATGCGATTCTTAGAGGTCTTATTGGAATTTCACTGAGCAGCTGTATATTTTTTTCTGTTATTAGTCGTGCATCAAGCCCCTGATTGAAATCAACATACCTTGCCTTTGGAGCTTTATTTCTAAATTTCTCGAAAGTATCTTTAATTTTTGGATAGATATTCAATATATTATTTTTGGTTACTTTTCTTAGTTCGAGCAAATTAAACTCTTCAAGAAGGTTGTATAAATTCTGTTGTTTTTCGCCTTTTAATTTATTAAGCAGGTAATGCAGTTGTTCATAAGATTTTTTTATATATGCTTTGTCATTAATGCTTTTTTTGAGATTTTCAACAGAAATATCAAGATAATTAGGGTCTCTAAACTTAGCACCTTTTATAAAACCACTTTCTTTTATTTCTTTAATTATTTGTGGGAATTTATCTGAGGCAAGAACATTATTGTCTAATAATAATAAATTTCTCTGATCACCATATTCTTTTTTAATTTTTTCAATTTTATCTTTGAGAGAGATATAATGTTTAAAATCTGGTTCAATTTCACGCACAGCACAGAAAGAACAGTCACGAATACAACCTCGTGTCGTGTATCCATAATAGGCATTATTTTCAGGATATTTATAATCAATTTCATCAAGAATGGAATAGTCTAGAGGTAATTCATCAATAATAATCTTATTTTTATCAAAAACCCCAGCTTTATCTAGTAATCCTTTATGAGGAACTATGCCTGTCTCTTTTTCAAGGTCATCTGCTAAAACGGTAGCTAAAACACCGCCTACCTTTAACTCTGTTTTATTTTTTACCAAAAATTTAAGTGCTTGAATTGTTGTGACAGTAATTTTCCAGTAAAAGGTAAATAATGTCGTTACATAGATTCTATCCCATTGGGGGGCATCAATATATTTTTTTTTCTTATAATAATCTGAATAGTGCTTTAGCCAAAGTTCAAATAATGGGAGTTGGTCGTTCCTTTCAGTATTCTCTTCGTATTCTTGCTGGAAAATTTTCTTCAAGTATTTTGATTGCTTTGTCTTTATATATTTTCCAATAAATTCAGTTTTTTTTCTCCAATTAATCTTACTATTTATCGTTTCTAATTTTTGAATACAATCATCAGTAATCTGGGTATAGATAAATTGCTTTATATCACCTTTATAAAAAGTTACATTATCACCTAACATTCTGTGATAGGTTGCTATTTTCATTAGACCGATTGGGGGATATTTATTTTTGTACCCTGGCTCTATCAGGAGTATATTTCTTTTTTTATTAGTCATATTTAATTGTAGCGTTCGGCTATTATATTTTTTAATTTAACAACAATGTCAACATCTGAGATAGTTTCTTCAATAATTTTAAATATGTCAAACACAATATTTTTTTCTAGATTACTTAATTTTGACAAAATTGGTTGCTCATATTTTTTAGTGTCAAAGCCCGTATTGTCATCAATTGATAAGTCTGTATCGCCAACTTTTTCTTTATAAACAGATATGACAGCATTGTATAGTGTTTTATTCGAAAAAGCTTTTTCTATAGATCTTTTAATTTTAGATTGACCTTTTTTAGCTTTAGTCTTTAAGTCTTCAATTTTCTTTCTTTCTTTTTTTGCTTCATATTCTGAATTGAACCTTTTATTTTCAAAATTTTCCTTCGCCTCTTTATAATCAATAATCTTAGAAAGACCACTATGAATGTCAGAAGAAGTATGGGCTAGTTTGTTTAGATTATCAAATTTAAGTTTTAATTTTGACTTAAACAATTTAACAGTTTTATTGTCATTAAAATAATCTCTACGAGCATTAGGAATAAAAACATCACCAATGGCATAAATTTCACCTATAAAATGATGATTAAATCTATCTTCTTTAAAAAAACTATTAAGGGTATCCGCATCGCCAATTTGTATATTATCTTTCCTTATTCTAATTCCTCGCTCTATATCATTTTGATGGATTATAGCATTTAGTAAATCTGTAATACCATACCACCCCAAAGCAATTAGATTATTATCGCCATCCAAAATTTTGATAAAATCAATATCAATAATTTTAACAAGTTTATTTCCTGTTTTACTGTGAATCTTCATCTTATAAGCCTTATATAGTTTTTCTTTATTAAGGCTTAAGCGCACATCATATTCGTCTATTTTAATATTGTTATGATTGAAATATGAATGTATCTTATTTGAAAATAAAAAGTTACTATTAAATGGAATAGGTGCAACCATTGATAAATATTTTTTTACACTAATTTCATCTAGTAAATCATCATTCGTAACATTATTTAAGCTAACTTTAAAATAGTGGCTATATGCATCCGTATCTGATTCTTTTAGAGAAGTGATAACACTAATAACGGTTGCTGCATCCATCGTAATAGACTTATCTTCAATGATTTTTTTTAACTGCTTTGCATCTAAAATTATGGTACTTTTTGTTGATTCTCCTAGATAACTGGTTTCAAAAATTAATTTTTCACAATAACCTACCCCCCCAAGGCGTCCAATTCCTCTAAAACCTTTCCGCTTGGTTTTATCTTTTTGAGAGTTTGCAACATCACCTAAAAAATGTAGAACATCATTTGATTTTATGCCTGTTGCATTATCTTCAATGCTTATTGATCTTTTTTCAACATTAATGCTAATGTCAATCTTTCCGTCACTTTTTTTATCTAATATGCCTTCTTCAACAGCGACATCAATTTGATCTGCTGCATTTTGTACATATTCTCGGTATATGAAATGTGCATTTTCATACATACCTAGCGTGAGTGTCTCAATGACATTTTTACCTATGTGTGGGGTATAATCCATTTATTTCACCATTTTTATTTATTTAACTCAGTTCTTATTGTTTCTGGAATTTTATTTCTATCATCATATTCATCGAATCCATGATAGAAATTATCTTTATGACATTTAAACCTGACCCATACTTCATTCTCTTCATCATAACCAATATATTCAGAGTTATACTTAATTGCTTTGTTGAGTATTTTTTGCGGTATATCTTTATCTCTACTTTTAAAGCAGCTTAACTGGGACTCAAAATCCTTTTTTGTGGCACATAAATCCCACGCTTCCCTTGTTTTATGAGATTTACAATTGTGTTTGCTATTATGTTCAAATAGTGGTTTTAATTTTGCAAAAAAGTCTTCCAATTCACTGCCATTATCTGAAATTATTGTTTCATATGTATTAATTTTATCTTTTGTTTCTGTTTTAAGTTTATTATTTTCATCCCAAAGATATTCAAAAGTGAAATATTTTGTTGCTGTTTGATTATCTGAATGCATTTTTGTGAGCAAATATCCAATTTCTTCTTTGGTATTAGTATTATAATATGCTTTAATCTGATTTGGAATAGAATTAATTTCTGGTAAATTATTATCTGAATATGTAATGAAATTTGAACCAATACCACTTAAAAATGAATAAACAATATGGCCAAAATCATAAAATTTATTTGGTAATCCATCAAAAGGGAAATTACCTATCATAAGCTCAAGCAATTCATTTCTAAATAATATAGTCGGCTGTTCCTTTTTCATTTTATCCAATAGACTTGAAACGGAATTTATTAGCTGATAATAATCACTTTCATTTGCTTGAAAATCGGCTTTATCCCATATAATAGATGAGGTATCTAAAACAGTATTAAAATTCATATCAACCATTCTTTGTTCGTTTTATCATTTGAGCCTTTATAATCGCTCTTAATTCTGAATTTGACTCTTCTATGAAATTGTCAGGGTAGTAAGTTATTGTACCATAATCATCTAACTCTATAGTTCGGAAAATATCATCCTCAATAAAAGTCAAATTAATATCTTTGTGCATTGCATTGTTTTCATTCTCTGCAATTCTCCTTCTCATTCGAGTGATAAAATGGCTACTATGAGTTTCAATTATCACTTTTTTCCCTTGAAGCGTTAGTCCGTATAAAAAATCATATAATTGACTTTGGATTTTAGGGTGTAGATGAATTTCTGGTTGCTCAATAATCAATGTTCCATTATTGGGCATTCGTAGCCCCTCTACTATTATTGGTAATAACTGACTTATTCCAAAACCTACATGTTTGATACTTGTTTCTAATCCTGGTTTATTGGATAATATAACTTTATAGGTTTCGTTTGTTTTTTCAGATTTAATATTATCTGCAGCTTTAAAAATGTCACACATCCAATATTTCACAGTTTCGGTTAATGTTTTATTATCTTCTTTATAGATTGTTTTATTTTCTTTCTCAATGATTTTATAGAATGCTATTGGGTCGTTCGCATGTTCTTCTAGGATTTGTGCAACAAATTCCCCTTGCGTACCTACATTTTTATGATTTCTTGAAAACTTATATTCGTCCTTTGGGATATTTCGGTTAGGTTCTATATATGAAATATTTTGAAAGAAAGAATTAATAATAGTTTTTATGTCTTCAATATTTATTAGCTCCTTGGAATAAACATATTCTTTAGTGGTATGATCTCCCAACTCTAAAACTTTAATTTTTTTACTTTCATAATATTCTGGATAGATAGAAGAATAATGAATGTTTGTAATAGTAGGCTTTTGATGGGATAAAATTTTTCCGAAAATTGCACTTTTCGTATTAATTGAAAATGTATTGTCGGAGTTTGATTTGCATATAATAAAATGGTCTTCATTATCTTCAAAAATAAATTTGACAGAAAATTCTGAAATGTAAATTGCATCATTTTGATTAATATCATACTCAATTTTAATAACGCACTTATAGTCACCAAAACTATTAAAAATCGAAACCGTTTTAATTGTATCAATTTGATTAAATTCGGCTTTGCTAAACTCAAAAGAAATTTTTAATTTTCGTTTTAAATCTTTATTTGAAATAATATCTTTGAAATCTCGGACATTATAAAACTCTCCATTTAAGAATAACGGTTGTTTAGAAGAGTCCAATTCAATTGTTTGTTTCATTAATAATAGTAGTTGAATAAATGAAGATTTCCCTGCACTGTTGACTCCAGACAATACAGTAAAAGGCTTTATTTCAAATCGGTGTAATTTTTTAATGGATTTAAAATTTTCTATTGATATTTTCATTGTAATTCTTCTTTAATTTTTTCTTTAAGTATATTTGCTATCTCTTTAGGTAAAACATTATCAACAACTGCAAAAATACGGGAAACTAGTTTTCTATCTTTTCTATTCAACGTAGTAATATCATCCGTTATATATTTTGTTTTACCACTATCTTCATCAATTCTTAGGCTGCCAACTTTACTTTCATGTTTGCCCACAATCTTATCAAAGACTTTTTTATGTGCTACTGGTTTATTATTAACTTTTTCTTTTGCCTTTTCAAGCTCTTTCTCTGCTAATTTCGCTTTTTCTTTTTTTGCTTCAAATTTTTCTTGAAAATTTTGTTTTTCTTTGTCGTCAGTGAAACCACCTTTTGTTGCCTTTTCATCATACTCTTTTGCGAAAGCAACAAAGTCATTAATTTTCTTTTGGTTATTTCTAGTTTTTGATGAAAAATAATACAGTTTGTGCAATTCATTAAATTTTAATTTCATCTGTTTTTCAAAATATTTCAATTCAGAATTGTCAAGAAAATAATCTCGCCTAGCGTTGGGAATTAAGTCAGGACTTACTGTGTGTATTTCACCAAAGAAATACTTTGTTCCGCGTGGTTCTTTGAATAATTTGGTTAAAGTGTCTTCCAAGCCAATTTGAATATTACCTTTGCGTAATCGGTGACCGCGTGCAATGTTAATTGCTGGCATTACTTTTTCAAGTTTTGAAATACTATACCATCCCCAAGCTAATAATTTATTGTGTGTGTCCCTTATTTCGTATGTGTTAATATCGTAAATTTCATCAAACTTACTTTTCCCACCATTTTTCTCGTCATAAATACTTGTAGTATAAGCTTTAAATACTTGATTTTTATTCACGAAAATGGGATATTCATCTATTTGATAATTTAATTCTTTTGCTTTGTCATAAATTATTCTTTTGAAGATAAACCCTTTACTATACGAAACAGGTGCAACCATTGAAAGGTATTGATAAATATCTTTTTTATCTAGAAGATTATTATTTGAAACTCCTTCTAATGTTACTTTGAAGTAATGAGAATCAGAAATTTCTTTTTCAGTATAAAAATTAGTTACCAGATCAATTACAGTAGTTGCTTCTTCTTTTGTTGCTCTATTATTAATTATAGCTTTGAGTTTTTGAGAATCCCATACAAGGTAAGATTTTACGGTTTCTCCTTTGACGCTTGTTTCAAAAATAAGTTTATTACAATATGCCAACCCTCCAAGACGTCCTATTCCTCTAAAGCCTTTGTTTTTAGTCCTATCCTTAGTTGATTGAGCTATATTTTTAAGAATAGCCTGCATTTGGCTACTCTCTATTCCGGTTGCATTATCAAATACTGAGATAGTTTTTGCTGCGGGGTTTATATCTATTTCTATCGTACCATCCTGCAGTGAAGACAATAATTTATCGTCGACAGCTTTATCAATCTGGTCAGCACTGTTTTGAATATATTCACGATAGATAAAACGAGGATCTTCGTACATTCCTAATGTCAATGATTCAATGACATCTTTGCCTATTTTTGTTTTATTTTCAACCATTTGGAAATTGCTTATATAAAGGTTTTGGAAATTTGATATTTAAGAGAGAACGAAATACAGGATGTTCAATAATGTATTCCCCGGGGTCAAGGCGTGTCATCATATTTTTATAAACCGATGGCACAAATTTATAATCAGCTTTTGATATTTCGATTGCGTTAGTGCGACCATATGCATGTGTTGCACAGTTACCTTTTACACGATCATGAATTGCACTTTTAAATTGTTCGACAGAGAATAATATAATACCAAGAGATCGGCCACGTTCTGAAATATCTATAATCTGTCTAAGGATAGGCGAGTTCTTTGGGATATCTTTTGATGCATATTTATTCAACTCATCAATGAATACAACTATTTTCGAAGGAATTTCACTTTCATCTCTTTCTTCTTGTCCTAATTTTAGTTCATATATTGCTCTTATCACATCACCGAAAACGAATGCTTGGGTATCTTGGTCTAGTTTCGCTATATCAATTACATGAATGTTATTTTTTTGAATATTTTTGATCGAATCTCGTAGCCTAATTTCATTTTTTTCTGGAACAACTCTTTGGCTGAAAATTGAATTACTTAGCGCTTTTGTTACAACCCTTTTAAATTTTCTCCAGCTCATAACTGATATTTCTTTATCACTACCTGATCTTCCTGGTCTCGTAAATTCACTTATCTTATTAATAAATTGCGTCCAACTTGTAATGTCTCCAAATCCGCCTTGTTCGGTTATTATAAAATTAATAATAGACTCCATTGTTCCTGTAGAATCTTCAATGTTGGAAAAAAGCAAATCTAAATTAAGCTTGTCGTCTTCAAAGACATATTTATATTTAAACGCCCTGTTTGTATCAATTTGAGCATCAATATCATTATTTTGACCATAACTGTAAGTTTTTGATTTTGAATGTTCTGAGTAAGGATAATAATATTTAGCATTTTGGAACGGTTCAGTCGAAAGATTCAGCATCTCAGTATACCTTTTCTTTTCTTCATTTGTTAAATCTTCGTTCGGTTCATCAATGGCTAATAAGTCTCTTCCTTTTACATTAAACATTACAAAAGCAATGGAATCGTCACTATCCGTATGTTTCAAATATTTTTCTTGTATAGCTTTCATCAAAAACATAGTATAGGACGTTTTGGCCGCTAAGCCTGAAATCCCTGAAATATTTAAATGAGCACCTTCGGGGCCAATTAAAAATTGCGAATTAAAATGAACGGGTAGAGATATTTTATCTTCAGCTCGGTACATTTCCATATATCCACAAATAAGTGGGTTTTTTATATCTTTTAGGCCTAATGCTTGAAGGACTTCTGCCTGATTTGCTAACCCGACTCTACTTCCGTCAAGTACTGGGGTGTAGATACTTTTATCATTTCCTAGAACTTTAGCTTTTACAAAATTCATTCCTATTCTATGCATATTGGGTTCTGTTGAAACATCGCCAAAATCGCTTGAAATAAAATTACTCAAATAACTTGCAGAATCTGTTATATGAGAAATTTCTTCAATTATTCCAAATGTTATTGAACCTTCAATATGCTCAACTTTTACGACATCAAATGGATTCAGAATTCTTTGTTTTTTTGTCCAAAAATAGAATTCATCAATTGTTGTTGGCTTTTTTTCTGTTGCCGCTACTTTGCCAATTATTTTTGTCATATTAAACTCACTATATTAAAATAGGTTAATAAAATGTATATCACTTAGATACTTACTTTTGATGTAGCTTTCAGTTAAATACACAGGATAAAGGTGTTTCGCCCAGCGATCATCTTTGCCGTAACAAACAGGGTTTCTTTCGTTAACAATATTTGCACTTATCAAATCAATTTCATCAGAATCTAAACCTTCTTCTTCTTGTAGATCCCTTACCAATATTTTTTCAATTTTAAGCACTCCATCAAATGGACTTGGAGTGTTACGAATTCTTAAATACCAAACTGCAAATTTCACATCGGGAATTCTTGCCGTCTGATACATAAAAGCAGGGGTTCTATGATAAAGTTCTAATTCTGCAATTCTGCGTGAAATATCTTTAACATCGTTAGACAAAGCTTCTGGGTTAAATGCTTTTGAAACACCTATGACACAGTCATAATTTGACTTGATTTCTGATAACTCTTTTGCTTCACCACTTTTCATATATTCTAATGAGCCATCTTTTATTAAAAAAGAATTTTCATTAAGTTTTTTTGCTTTAACCAACTGGAATACGACATTTTGTTCTAAAGCAATCATTTCATCTTGTATTTTTGCTACGCCTCTGTCTTCATATTTATCATTATCTTTCAAGGCAGTATTTTTGTAAGGTAATATTTTAGCAAATTTTAAATTTTGTTTTTCTAAAATGCCTTGTTCATTTAATTTTTTTATTAAATTGTTAAAAAATAAATTTTCATTCCCAATGGAGGTTTGAGCATTTGCATTTTCAGGCAATGAAATTACTAAAGGATTTTTAAACAACACTGGGCTAAATGTATGTTCATCTTTTCTTTCACATACTGCCACACCGATTTGCCCTGCAATGATTGGGTATAATCTTTTCCCATAAGCTATATCATCGACTTTATAGGTTCTACGTGAGCCATCTAAAAAATATTTGAATAAAGGATTACCGTTTTTATTTATTCTATCAGCTAATGTTTTAACAGATTTTGTCTTTATCAAACTTCTATCCGTTTCCCCTTTTCTTTTTACTTGTACGTCTTTTTTATCTTCATAATCTAATTTGGGTATTTCAACAGACTCAAAGCAATACTTATAAGATTTATAATTTTTCCCTGCTGTTTCTTTTGCTATGAAATCTAAAATTCTTTCCATAATGAGGTTCAATTAAAATTGTTTATAATAGTTATTTTTTTGGGGATAATGAAATAAGCTATACGCTTGCATCTCCTCACTTTTATTTTTCTCAAAAATACAATAAACATAAAATAGCATGAGGCGATATAAAATCAAGAGAGGTTATCTTAAACTATCACCTTTAAAAAAATAAAACATTATCTTAAAACAAATATTTAAATTTTTATGAAAATGATTCTATTGTAAATTATTAAGAGGTTAAGTCAGCACTATTCAATACTAAAGCTATCTAATTATAAATTGTTTGTAGTTCCGCCTTTAGATGATGTCGCTGTGAGGTTTACCGAACATGCTAATCTCCCTTGCAGGTTAGATCCGCAGCTAAAATTACTTCAAGATGTTTTAGCTACAATAACTCGCAATACAGATTACCTTTCAGACTTGACAACAAATATTTAAAGGATAAATTATTATTACTACTCACCACCATTCACGAGCAGTAATTTTGATTATAGAACAGACGACATTGCAAATAGCATGAGCTATAAAACAACGTAACTTAAGCGACTCCCGCTTAAGTCAAATAATGGAGAAATGAACATGGCTAATTTAAGCTGTAGTTTAGGTAAGTTAAAATTAACCAATCCGGTGATGACGGCCTCCGGCACCTTTGGATATGGATTTGAATATAAAGATTATTTTCCACTCGACAAACTCGGTGCAGTTGTCGTTAAAGGCATTGCTCCATTCCCGAGTCATGGCAATCCCACCCCTAGAGTGGCAGAGGTTACTGGTGGCATGCTCAATGCTATTGGCCTTCAAGGACCAGGCGTCGATAAATTCCTCCACGGAGAAGAATATATGCCATATTTGCGCACTGCAAATGTTCCTGTGGTCGTTAATATCTGGGGTAAAACAATTGAAGATTATGTCGAGGTTGCTCGGCGCCTCGATGCCGAACCAGCAGGCATTGATGCACTGGAAATTAATATCTCATGCCCGAATGTAAAAGAGGGTGGTGTCGCCTTCGGTACCGACCTAAATTTGGCCTTCAAAGTGGTCAATGCAGTTCGTCAGGTAACCTCTCTGCCATTAATGACCAAGCTAAGTCCAAATGTCACAAAAGTCGGTGATTTTGCTAAAGTTGTTGTTGATGCCGGTAGTGATATGATTTCACTGATTAATACCTTGCCTGGCATGGCAATTGACATTAATACGCGTAAACCTAAAATAGCTAACCTGACCGGCGGCCTCAGTGGCCCTGCCATTAAACCTATTGCAATCCGTATGGTCTATGAAGTTGCTCAGGCGGTCAAAGTGCCAATTATTGGTATGGGCGGTATTATGAACAGTGATGATGCGATTGAATTTATGTTAGCGGGCGCCAGCGCAGTTGCCGTCGGCACCGCTATCTTTGTTGATCCCTACGCCCCAATCAAAATAATCGAAGGCATTAATGAATATTTAGAGCGCAATAACATTGCAAATGTCAGCGACATCGTCGGCCAAATAGTAATATAACCTCTGGGAGCGTTCTATGGCAAAAGAGACAAGACTACCTATAGTTTCTGCAAGAAAACCTCAATGGAGATTTCGTTCGAGCATAAAACTAGCGATACTTGGTATAACTATGGTGACCGCTCTCTCGCCTCTATTATCAATAGGCAAATATTCGATGATCAGTATTCCTCCTGGAGTAATAAAAAAGGTTGAATTTTATTCTGATAAAGATTTACAAGAAATGGAGGTAACTAGAAAATTAAAGCGCCATAACGTAACAATATTCCCTGCCTATCCTAAAGTTTTTGTTGCAGAGATCAAAAAAAATTATCATGTTATCTATATTAATTCAAAAAAATATTATGTTAATGTTTTCGTCTCATACTGGTATGGTTCCTTGCTCTATCTTGCAATCTCGTTTTTTATTTTTATAGTAGCGTTATTACTCTTCATTAAACTATGTAAACAGGAGGCTTTGAATAACTCATGTCCTTTGACGTAAAACAACTTAGAGTCGGTGGCTTTGATAATAATTTTTCTTATCTAATCACCTGTACTGCAACCGGCGCAGCCGCAATCGTCGATCCATGTGGTGATATTAATCTCATTAAATCCGCCGTCGCAGCGCTTGATAACTGTCACCCACAATATATTCTCCTGACTCATAGCCACCATGACCATACTTCAGGCGTGACTGAGGTTAAAAAGTTTTTCTCTGCACCGTTAATGGCTCATCCATCCTGTTCAGTTCCCAGCATTGAACCGCTTGCGGAACGGCAACAGTTGCCATTTGGTGCCGGCTTTATCGAATGTCTTTACGCCCCTGGACATACTGATGATGGTATTATCTATCGGCTGAATGATGATTCCGCAGTCTTCACCGGGGATACGCTCTTTATTGACTGGTGCGGCTACTGTGATGCAATAACAATGTTCAAGACGATGCGTGAAGTCATTATGCCATTGGCTGACAGTAATATTGTCTATTCTGGTCACGACTATGGTCGAATGCCTTATGCACTTTTGAGTGAAGAAAAGATCAACAACCGCTACCTAGCCACAACGGACTTCAAAAAATTCAGTGAATGCCTAAAGGAACTTTGATACAAAAAAAGGAATCCACTTGCGAGTTATGAGCTATTGGATCACTGCGTTATTAGGTCAAAATTCACAATATTTTGGTCAAAACTCAAGTAGCAGACAAAAAAAGCAAAAAAAAACGTTTTTTTTTGCTTTTCCAATTTGTAAAAAACAGATAAATGACTATAGTTATTGGCTCACTGAACGAGTTAATATCGTTTATTGAAACAGGTGGGATGATAGCTCAGTCGGTAGAGCATCGCCCTTTTAAGGCGGTGGTCCTGGGTTCGAGTCCCAGTCATCCCACCATTTTTTGGAAATCAACACCTGTTAGTGTTATATATATATTAGAATTTAGTAAGGCCGGATAGATGGTATCACTTAAAACGGCTAAGGAGATTGGTAATGAGTAACGTTTGTGATTTATGCGGCAAAAAAAGAGTCGTTGGCGGATCAATTGTCCGTAAAGGTTTAGCAAAAAAAGCTGGTGGTATCGGAATGCATGTTGTGAAAAACAATAAACGTGTTTTCCACCCTAATATCCAGTCTGTAAAAATAAAAATCAATGGCGGAAACAAGAGAGTTAAAATGTGTACCTCTTGCATCAAAACAGGTAAGTACGAAAAAGCCTAGTGCCTGAATAATTTTCTTGCGACAGTTTCTCAGAAACTGTCGCTTTTTTTTTGCTTTTTTTGCTAAATGAGAGTATAATTAATAATTAACTATTTACATTTTAATTTTTTCTATCCAAAGGGTTAACTAATTATGGCATATATTCAATATATCAACGGCATTGCAAGCAACATCTACAGGCTCTCAGATCATAATATGACTATTTTTGGTCGCGGGGATCACTGTGAATTCCAACTCTTTCATAAAAAAGTTAGCCGTGAACATTTTGCCATTAAACGAGAAGATTCCGGCAATTTTATCTTAATTGGACTGGGCGCAAAAAATGGCACCTACTACAATGATCATAAATTAATCAATGAAACAGTTATCCTAAAAAATAATGACCGCATCCGTGCTGGACAGTTTATTTTTATCTTCTACGCCTCTAAACCTGACTGTTCAACTGCTGAAATAATGGCTCAAGTTGCCAATAAACTTGAAACGGAAGAGGTTGGATTCCGTACCGCCATGCACGCCGTAGTCGATGCCTACGACAACCAGCAATAACTAGAGGATATTTTTATGAACAAAATTTGTATTGATACAATAAGCGAAAAGAGGATTCCTCTTTCAGGGCTCATTGGACAGGTAATATTCGGCGTTAGACGTTACAATACCGCCGGCTTAATCTATTGTTCTATTGTTTTGTTATTGATTACTGGACTAGTTGGATGCAGTCCTAAAAAAGTACCAAAGCACATTCAACCTGCCGTAGTGGTTACGCCTGCCTCCAATCAAAGTATTACTAAATCACATACTGCGGTGGGCCAGACAGTTGCTATGAGCAAGGTTAAACTGCTTGCTAGAGTAAAAGGTTTTCTGGTTAAACGTGAATTTACGGAAGGTGATTTTGTCAAACAGGGAAAACTACTATTTGAAATCGAAAAAGATCAATATCAAGCAGAAGTTCAAAGTGGTCAAGCTAATCTTGAAAATGCCCAGGCTAATTTGATTAATGCTCAAATCGATTTTAAACGGCAAACAACGCTATTAGCCCAAAAAGCCACCTCACAACGTGCTTATGATAATGCTCGTGCCACAAAAATGATGGCAGATGCTAAAGTTACGGCCGCTAAAGCTAAACTAAAAATCGCCCAAATAAATTTAAGTTACACCGACATTAAGGCTCCATTTGATGGCCTGATTGGCCTGTCAACCTACAGTGTGGGCAATGTTATTGGTCCTAATAGTGGTACTTTAGCGACTATTGTAAAGTTAAACCCTATGAAAGTTGAATTTAATTTGAATGAAGCAATTATTTTAAATGGATTGCAAAAGGGTAAGATTAATCGTACTCATGATGGCCGGCGGATCAAAGTAAAATTACGCATGTCCAATGGAACTATATATCGTCACGATGGGGTGATTGATTTCATTGATAATCAAATAAATCCAGCAACTGGCTCAATAAAATTACGCGCTGAATTTGAAAATAGCCAAAAGATTTTATTACCGGGTCAATATGTTAATGTCATTCTAGAAGCACGAGAAAAAATTATTGCGTTAATGGTTCCACAGGCTGCAATTCAAGAAGATCAACAGGGGAAATTTGTCCTAGTGGTAACGAAACAACAACAGGTTAAACGGAAAAATGTTACCGTTGGGGAACAACATGGGATTAATATTATTATCAAATCAGGATTAACGGCTGGGGAACTAGTAATTGTTGAAGGATTACAAAAGGTACGCGTGGGAATGAAAGTTAAAACATCACGGGATAAAATGAATTCAATAATGAATGATTCGCCAGCAATGACTGGAAATTCGTCAAACTCAACGACTAAATAACTTGGAATTCAACTTATGATCAGTCAATTTTTTATTACACGCCCAAAGTTTGCCTTTGTTATTTCCATTGTTATCACTATTGCTGGGCTGATTGCGATCAGAGAGTTACCTATTGCCCAATATCCCGAAATAACCCCACCCCAAGTGCAGATTACCACTAATTACCCGGGCGCAAACGCTGGAGTGGTTGAACAGACCGTCGTTTCACCGATTGAAACCCAGGTAAATGGGGTCAAACGCATGCTCTATATGTCGTCAACCAGTTCAAATAATGGCAGTACGACAATTAATGTTACATTTGAAATTGGCAGTGATGGCGACCTGAATACGGTTAATACCCAAAATCGAGTATCAATTGCCACCCCGCAACTGCCAGCCGAAGTTAAACGGCAGGGGATCAGCACTAAAGAACAATCGACTAATATGTTACTCATAGTCAATATTTTTTCACCTAAAAATAGTTATCCTGAACTCTTCCTCAATAATTATACCCTGTTAAATATTCGTGATGAAATTGCCAGAATTCCCGGCGTCGGCAATGCTAATCTATTCGGTAATATGTCATATTCAATGCGAATATGGTTGAATCCAAATAAACTGAATGGCTTAAAATTGACGCCAACCGATGTTATCGCAGCCGTACAAGAACAGAATGCTCAGGTTGCTGCTGGTCAAATTGGGGCTCCCCCAATTAATCGTCAACAGCAGTTTCAATATACAATCCGGGTTAAAGGCCGACTCTCACAAGTTAAAGAATTTGAAAATATTGTTGTTCGAGCTAATTCAGATGGCTCAGTGGTAAAATTAAAGGATGTTGCTAGAGTTGATCTCGGCGCGGAATCCTATTCATCGCTATCAAAACTTAATGGTAAACCAGCTGCACTATTGGCAGTTTATCAGCTGCCAAGTGCGAATGGCTTAGCGGTTGCAACCCAGGTTAGAGAAACCCTGCGTCGTATTGCTGCCGCACCAAATTTTCCTAAAGATCTTAAATATGGCTTCCTCTATGATACAACGCGATTCATTCAAGCTTCTATTTCAGAGGTTATTGTTACCCTATTCATTGCAGTTTTTCTGGTTATTTTAGTTACTTATGTTTTTCTGCAAAATTTACGCTCAACTCTAATTCCAGCGTTGGCGATTCCGGTTTCACTTATTGGAACCTTTGCCGCCTTACTAGCATTGGGCTATTCAATTAATTTAATTACCCTATTTGGCCTCATTTTGGCAATTGGAATTGTCGTTGATGATGCAATTACGGTAATCGAAAGTGTTAATCACAAAATGAACAATGAGGGGCTATCGGCTAAAGAGGCGACGATTGAAACGATGAAATTGGTTACATCTCCAGTTATCGCGACAACTCTGGTATTAATGGCAGTATTTGTTCCTGTAATGTTCCTGCCTGGAATGACTGGAGTATTATATCGCCAATTTGCGGTAACCATCTCCGTTGCGGTCTGTATCTCTTCACTGAACGCTTTAACGCTAAGTCCAGCACTTTGTGCTACTATCCTAAAACCAACCAAGCCCAGCACCTTTATTGGCTTTGTTTGGTTCAATAAAATATTTGACTCAATGACAGTAGGCTATATGAAATGGGTCCGTTTCCTAACCCATCGCCTCATTTGGGTAATGTTAATCTTTGTCGGACTTCTTGGCTTTACCTATTGGCTTTATATCAACCTCCCAACTGGATTTATTCCAGCTGAAGATCAAGGGATTTTCATGATAAATGTTCAGTTGCCAGATGGTGCTTCTCTTGAGCGCAGTACCCAAATATCTAACCAAATTAGATCAATTTGTAAAAAAACTCCAGGCGTTACCGATGTCTTAAGTATTGATGGATTTAGTATTTTAACCGGCACTGAATCCTCCAATGCTGCACTCGTGATTGGGATCTTAAAACCTTGGGATGAACGTAAAAGTGTCGCCCTCCAGTCAAAATCAATTGTTAAAAAAGTTCAGCGACAGGTAATGGCAATTCCTGATGCAAATATTTTTGTTTTCGAGCCACCCGCCATCCCTGGGCTTGGCACAACTGGAGGCTTTGAATTCGTGCTTCAGGATCGCAGTAATGGTAGCGTTAAGGATCTAGCTTCAGCCCTTGGCGGCCTAATTCTAGCTGCCAATAAAGCTCCGGAACTAGCTCGGGTCTTTAGTTCATTCAGAGCTGGAGTACCACAAATATATCTCGACATTGATCGCCGTAAGGTAAAAAAACTAGGCATTGATCTCAGTGATGTCTTTACCGCCCTACAGGCCAATCTCGGCGCATTTTATATTAATGATTTCAATCGCTTTGGCAAGGTCTATAAGGTTATAGTACAGGCTGAACAGCAATTTAGACGTGACATCTCTGATCTTAGTTCAATCTACCTGCGCAGTGCCGATGGTGAAATGATCCCAATGACAACTCTAGTCAAAGTCACAAGTATCCTAGGGCCGGAAATAATTAATCATTACAATCTTTATAAGTCGGCAACCATCAACGGACAGGCTGCCCCGGGCTATTCATCTGGGCAAGCAATGGCGGCGATGGAACGCGTTGCTAAGGATAATTTACCTACAAATTATGGTTATGAATGGACTGGAATGTCTTATCAAGAGCTGCTTGCGGGTAATCAGATAACTATTATTTTTGCTCTGGCATTGATTTTCATCTATCTATTTCTTGTCGCTCAATACGAAAGCTGGATGTTACCCATGGCGATAATGTTTTCTGTGCCTATCGCATTTTTTGGCGCAATCGGTGCCCTGTGGCTTGCTGGACTTGAAAATAATATCTATGCCCAGGTAGGATTTATTCTCCTTTTCGGATTGGCGAGTAAAACCGCAATTTTAATTGTTGAATTTGCGAAAAATCAACGGGAAGCTGGGCGCTCAATCCTAGATGCGGCGGCTGATGCTGCTAGTTTACGCTTTCGCGCAGTATTGATGACGGCTCTCTCTTTTGTTCTCGGAGTGATTCCACTAGTAGTCGCTGTCGGGGCCGGTTCCGCCAGTCGACGTTCCTTGGGGACTGCGGTCTGTGGCGGCATGCTCTTATCTGCAATCTTCGGAACGATTCTAGTCCCTGCATTCTACGTTGTCATTCAAAAAACTGTCGAATGGCGCAAGAAAAAATAATCTCAAAGCTATTTACGACTGTTTTTATTGCTATAAGGTTGTATTGTACTAAGAATTAGAAGTTAGAAGCTAGAAGCTAGAAGCTAGAAGCTAGAAGCTAGAAGCTAGAAGCTAGAAGTTAGAGAATTACGAATGCTGGCACAAGTAGGGATAGCTCTCGATGAGAGCATCAGCGACCAAGTGATGAATTATTAATTACAAATTATGAATTACGACGGAGGCGAAGCCGCAGAGGCTGGCGAATCGTCAATTACGCATGCTGGCACAAGTAGGGATAGCTCTCGATGAGAGCATCCGTCGCATCAGCGACCAAGTGATTAATTATTAATTACGAATTATGAATTATTAATTACGACGGAGGCGAAGCCGTAGAGGCTGGCGAAATGCCAGAGCGAAGCGTCAATTACGACGGAGGCGAAGCCGTAGAGGCTGGCGAAATGCCAGAGCGAAGCGTCAATTACGAATTATTAATTACAAAAACTATTACACTGAGTTTCACAAGAGGAAATATGAAAACTAAGAAAAAATTGACGGTGAACTCTTTTCGCCGAATGAAACGTGATAATGATAAAATTGTCATGCTAACTGCTGCTGATGCGCCAATGGCAAATTTAGCCACTGAATGTGGCATCGATATAATTCTCGTCGGCGATTCAATGGCCATGACGGTGCTTGGCTATGAAAATACCTTGCCACTAACTATTGATGAATCACTCCATCATACTGCTGCGGTTAGACGTGGCGCGCCTCAGGCATTTATCGTTGGAGATATGCCTTTCATGACCTATCAGGCTGGAATCAATGAGGCTTTAGTTAATGCCGCTCGCTACCTGAAAGAGGCTAAAGCTGATGCGGTGAAAATCGAAGGTGGCATGGAAGTAATTGAGACGGTTGCCCGTTTCACTGGTGCTGGAATTCCGGTAATGGGGCACATCGGTTTACAACCGCAAAAGGTTATGACTTCAGGCGGTTATCGCATTGCCGGTAAAAGTGATGCGGAAGTAATTCGCCTATTAGAAGAGGCCAAAGCACTCCAAACGGCTGGAGCTTTTGCTATCGTGCTTGAATGTATTCCAGCTGATGTCAGCGCTAAAATAACTACTGCCCTAAATATTCCGACTATCGGTATTGGTGCAGGCGTCAATTGCGACGGTCAAGTCCAAGTGGTCAATGATCTACTGGGGTTTTTCACCGACTTTGTGCCGAAACACGCCAAGCGTTATGCTAATTTGAGTGAAACTATAAAATTGGCCTTCACTGAATATGTCACCGAGGTCAAAGCCAAAGATTTCCCTGCCCAAGAAAACTCCTTCTAATTAGACGCTGTTCGAAAACTATTTTCATTCCGTTATACGGAATTTAAAAATACTTTTCGATTTCCGCTATTGATTATCCAATTGAGCTCAAATCTTGCGACTGAGAAAGGAAGCCTGAAATTGTATTTTTAGGGCTGAAAGCCCGTAATTCCACAGCCCAGGGTGAAGCCCTGGGAATAAAAAGCCCGTAATTCCACAGCCCAGGGTGAAGCCCTGGGCTGTTCTTTCACATAAAAAAATAGCTCTGAAAGAGCGACAAAAAGTTTAATAACCACTTTTTTCTGAATTTGGAAAATTATTGTCTTTTATATATTGTTAATAATCAACAAGTTCCATAATCAATTCCTTTAATACTATGATATGCGAACGTTCGCATATCATCATAATACCGGGTAAATGCGAACATTTTTATCATTTTTTAACCCTAATTTAGTCTTTTTCATATATTTTTTCCAGATATTGCGAACGTTCCCTATTTATCGATATAACCAGATATTACGAACATCATCCCCCCGCCATAAAAATCCTGTTTGTAATATTAGCTTATCATGATACTATATATTGTTCCTACTCAACTCATAGAGGGACAATTACGGGAAAACTAGGCCATCATAATAGAAAATTTACAATAAATTACCCTAAATAGAGAACAAAACCGACTTCGTCGGAACGTCGAACATCGAACTTTTAACATCGAACGTCGAATAAACAGGAAAAATATAAATTCCTATTAGATTAAAATAATTAATAATTTTAATTTAGCCGAATTTTCACAATATCCCGTAAATTACGAACGTTCGTCTATTATATGTTCGCCAGGAAGAAATAGATGCTCAAGTTCATTCAGAAGTTGCTAGGAAAGGCCGAGCGTCTTGTGGCTCTGGCCCAGGGGCCCGACCGAGAGAGCTTTGTTAGGGCGCTTGGGCAATCGGATATCTTTGTCATTGCAGCATTTGAGGGAGACGGACTTGATCCGGCCTCCTCCCCTGACGAGTTACTGTGCGTTATCGAGGAAGTGGCGAAGGATCTCTCCACGCGGGATGGCTTTGAGCCGTTTACCTACGACAGAGGTGGCATTGGCCGCATGCCATTCTTCAGTTCCATGACGAATGCGCAGACCTTCTGCGGTGAATTCTCAAGAGAGAGGAACAGGATCTTTCCGTTCCAGATCCTCGGGATCTCTGGAGCGGTGCTGGCCGGAGTTGCAGGCGGAAATGAACTCATCCTGAACGATCGGTCATCGGCTCCTTACGAACTCGCCACAGACGACCTTCGTTTACTCAAGGATATTTGGGGCGAACCTATCGCTTCACCTAACTCAGATACCGCGGAATCTGAGTAGGTGAGCTATATGTTGGTTTACTATAATTGGAATAAAAATTAAACATTTAAATCCAAATATTTCAGATAAACAATAAGCAAAAAAGAGACTGTTGACTTGCAAAAGTCACTCTTAGAAGTAAAAGTCAAAAGATAGATAAATTTAACCAACAAAATCGTTTCAGGTAACACCGCTTCGCGGCGCACCTGAACTCAACAATATACGAACAAAATGATAGAAGATTTCTGGGATTGATTAGCTAAAACAGCAAACCAAGACTATAGTAGATTTGCAAATAAAGCCCAGTGTAGAAGATAGAGCTTTGATGATATAGATTAGGTGTATATCATATCGCTTCACCAGACGGCTGATGGCCGCGCGATTTTAACTAA
>JAUZSW010265553.1:0-30054 GCA_034780735.1 Hyalogyrina grasslei
TCTCTCCATTCATCAATAAACATTGCGATATTGTAAACGCCTGTATCGATAGGGGTTATCCATGTTAGGTCGCCAATGTAAGAATCTATATATAAGGTATCGCTTGCCGGAGGTAAAATGTAACCTTGAATAGGACTTCCATTTTCGGCAGTACAAGTTGTTAATTCATAAGAAATACTATCTCCATCGGCATCGTATGCTGCCGGGTTATGAATAAAAATATGATTTTTAGCTGCTTTGTCTATTGGTGGATTTAGTAGAATGGGAGTGGAGTTTGTACCAATAAATGGTCCAATAAGCATTGTTGTTTGTATAGAAAAAATTGTATTAACCGAATTTGGAATGTTTTTCACACCAAGATTTCTGTTAGGGTCTTCCATCAGAATCTGATATGTTGCCGATCCGGGGAATGTATGCTGAGCTATATAAGTATTGTAATAGTAATCGTTTGGAAGAATAATACGATTTTTAATTCCAATTTCTTGAAACGTTCCATCTCCCCATGAAACATGAAGAGATTCGCGATTTGCCTGACTCTTGGTGTAAGTGTAGGTAGTTACTGTAAATTCGAAAGTATAACCACTAATATGCTTATATGTAATTTCGCCTGCTCGATTATGAGTTGCACTTAAGGATGCAAAGACAAAAGTCATGTTTAAAACGAGAATTAGTATTTTTTGTAATGCCGACATATTAAAAATTAACTATTGTCTAAGTTTACTAATTGGATTATTGATTCTGCGTTGAAAGTAAGTCCTTTTTCTATATCTAGGTAAGAGAATATCACCAAATTTGTTTGGTCTGAATATATGTTAAGTAATATTTTATTTTCGATTGTTAAATAAATAGGTATTTCCGAGAGTTGTACAATATAATATAGGAAATATCCAAACTCTTTATTTTCTTTTTTTATTAGAGTGGAACTAAGAGCGTTGTTATTTGCTTTTAATTTAAAGTTTTCCGTAAAATAGTCATCTATTTTTTTTGTATTCTCGTTTAAATTAAATGTGTCAGTTGAATGAAATAGCTCTTCGTGATATAAATTTGAAATAAGAATATTCATATCATCCTGAAAAACTCGTATAGTATATTTAATATGAAGCGAATCGGAATCTAGTTCCATGTTAATTATAGACATGTGCGTAGGGTGCATAGCCAATAAGGCAAGGCTGTGAGATATAAATAATGCTATGCTTAATAATAACTTCATTGTGCTAGATATCTGTAATACGAATAAAATATAATTGGACTAAATTAATAAAAAAAAGGTTTCCTTTGCCATAATGTGCCTATGGTAATTCGCCCAGCCTCTAATCACAGGGTTAAAGGGTGCGAATTAAGTTCAGCGTTGTAGTAGCCTTATTGTTTCCAACAATATCCTTGATTTTTCGTTTTATGGATTTGACACTATCGTATAATGGTTTGATAAGTTAGACACTTACTTGTCAATTTGCACGAGCTGAAGCTTTTGTTTTAGTTGCAATGCATTTTTTGCTTGTAATCCACCTACAATTTCATAATAAGTAATAAGGCTAATTTATATTAAATCATACTGTTGTAGATATTTCTCAAAATTATCAATAACGGTTTTATAAGCTTTAAAATAGTAGGATAGGATATTGGTATCAATTAGCACTCTATTCATTAATCCTCCTTTTGTTTCTCTGTCGGTTACTTAGTAGGTTGCTAGTTAAATCGTTAAATACAGAATCATCAATATCTTGCCAAGCACATGCAAATGATGAAGTTGATTACCTCAGAGTAACTTTTATACTGTCAGGAAACCAAGGAAGGACACCTTTTGTTGTAAATTGATAATAAATACTATCAATATTATACATATTTCCTAAAATATTATTTTTTTGCAACCACTCAGAGTACTTTTGTTTGGTAGAATAAAACCTTAGTGTTGTATCTTGTGTATTAATAATAAACCAACGTTCAGGTAATAAAAAAATTTTATTTACGGAATCAAGCATGGTCGCAATCACTTCATTTTCTCGTAAAATAGGAGTAGTTAATCCTAAACTAAAGCTATTCCACTCATAAGAGTAGATGACAAATTCTCCTTGGTCATAATTCTTTATATGCATTCTCGATTCATAAATACACCCATATACAAAATGGTTTTCAACACCTATAAAATCTATAGAGTCTATACTAGCACCAATAACATTATATTTAATAAGATTTCTTTTTTTACTTTTTAAATCATCAAAAGATAAAAACCATTTATTTGGTGCTATTCTATCTTTATAAATAGCTAAAGGTTCATATAATGGTATGCGAGGGCGAAATTCCCCCCATTCTATATCTGTGTAATAAGTATCTTTGTGGTGTTTGTTATTAACACAAGCATACAAAACAATAATTGTAGTTAATCCAATAATAAATACTCTCATTCATTTAGTTTTTAATTAAAACAGTCCAATTACCTTTAATTTCTAATTCATCATTTCCGCCAATAAAGTCATGATAAATAAAACCAAGAACTGCACATATAGCATTATATTCCATTGATCGTGTGTGCCAATTAGCTCTTAAATCAAATTTATCAGTAAAACTAAATGATATTTGTATCATTCCATTCACAGCTGCTACCGCATTATAGTTTACTCTGATAGAACGTAAAAGCCATGTTAACTCATTAAAAGCGGCCTCCCAAGTTGGGCTGTATTCATCAGCCCATTTGCTAATATCCAAAGCTTGTTTCCACATTTCTGCTTGCGCTCTATGTCCCCCTAATTGTATTCCTTTGTAATCTGAAATTGTTATTTCCCTAATTCTATAATCTTGATGGTTTTTAATCATTGAAATAATTTCACTTTGCAAACTCTGTATAGCAGGATCATTCTTAACTTTATCGAGTCCGACACCCGTAAGTTGTGCAGTATTACTTTGAAGTACAGAATGAAATGCAGCACCATAAATATTTTCAATTTGAGTTGGGTTTTGCCCTAAATATTTACATGCAGCATGAAATACTTCTCTTCTAATTTTATGACCCCATCCAGAACCTTTGTAGTCTTCAAATCTTTTCATTTTATTGTAATTTTATGTTTGGTTGTTCTCTGGATGTGCTATACGGCTCGTGTATGAGTAGTGCGGTAACCTATCAATTTACACTACCGTTTATTAATTGTTATATAGTTCAAATATAGCACTTTCCCCACATTACTTATGACATATTGTTGTGCACTGGCATTCTTGTCATTTTTTATTTTCATCCAATAACCAATCAATTACATTTATCTTTTGAATTCCATCAATATTTACACTATCAAAATCTAAAGTTAGCAGATACTTTGGATAGTTATCTTGTATTCTATCAAATGCCGAGACTTCACGTTTAAATGTTTTTTCGTCATTAACTGTAAATGCTACTTGATAATATTCTCGTTCATTATTCGCTTTATGTACGACAAAATCTATTTCTCTATCTTGATGTTTACCTACATACACCTTTCCTCCTCTTCTTAGAAGTTCAAAAAAAACTACATTTTCTAGTTTTCCACCTAAATCTGATTCATATTTATTAGTCGCCGTAATATTTTTCAGTCCTAAATCCACCACATAATACTTCTCAATCGTTGATAGTAATTCCTTTCCTTTAATATCATATCGAGGAGCAGCATACAAAATGTATGACTGGGTTAGGAAATCTAAATATTTAATAATTGTATTATGCGAAATTTTCTTTTGTGAATTATGGTTTAACTGAGCAGCAATATTTGTTGGTGAAAGATAAGAACCTATAGAATCAAATAGAAAACTTACAATTCTATGTAAATTTTGAACATTTCGCAAGTTATGACGCTGAGCAATATCTTTGACAATAACAGTATCATAGATAGATTGGAGATAATCATTGACTAAGTCTGTACTGCTTTTAGAAAGAGTTACAGCTTCAGGAAAGCTACTTTCATTTATGAATTTCCTGAATAATCGGTCTGTATTTTTCTCACTTTCATAAGCAGAAGCATATTCTTTAAACGAATATGGTTGTAGATTAATTGCAATATATCTACCTGTTAAGAGTGTAGCTAATTCACTAGAAAGTAAATATGCATTTGAACCTGTAACGTATAAATCAATATTTTTCTTCGTAAAAAGACTATTTACAAGTTTTTCAAAATTATTAATTAGTTGAACTTCATCTAAAAAAATATAGTACTTCTCATTTGGCTTTACTTTTTCTATAATCTCATCGTATAAAGTAGTCCATTTTGTTAGATGCAGGTTCTCACGTTCTTCGAAATTCAAGAATATGATATTATTAGAAGCTATTCCATCTTGTAATAATTCATTTTTATAGATTTCTAATAGAGTTGATTTCCCACAGCGCCTTATCCCAGTAATCACTTTAATCAAATGTTGGTCTTTGAGTTGCCTTAATTTTTCTAGATATATTTTCCTTTCTATCACTTCATTATTTTTCTCAAAGATACAATCTTATTGACGAAAAGTCAAACAATGCTACCTTTTAGTCATTAGCGTAACATTAGCCTTGCTTGTGCACAACAGACTAATATAAACAAATAAACAAAAACAATAAGTTTTGGATACTAGAGTCAGTTTATATAGTGCTTTTTACTGTTTATATCTTTCTTTCAGATTATCGACAGTACTAACTTCCATAAAAGAAGCGCCAAGAGATATGCCATAATTTCCTCCAATTACAACTACTCGGCTCTTATCTTTTATTTCATTTTTCTCGATTAATTGATCAAGACTAACCTTAATAAACTCTTTGGATTTATGAGCATCAAGATAATTTGCAAAGATGCCGAACGAAAGAGCTAGTTCTCGCATAACTCTTCTGTTATAGCATTGGCAATAAACAGGTTTGCGACCACGAAAACCGGCAAGATTTCTAAGAGTACGTCCACTTGAAGAATCTGCAATAACAACTTTTGCGTCGAGTTTTATCGAAGCTTCTACTGCTGTTTTCGCAAAATATGCTGAAGTTTTACTGCTTAAAACAGCTATAGGTGTTTTATGATAATCGCCTCTGCTTTTTTCTACTTCTTTGGCTATTGTAGCCATTGTTTTAACTGATTCAATAGGGTATTCGCCATAAGCAGTTTCGCCACTAAGCATTACTGCATCTGTTTTACTGTAAATTGCATTTGCAATATCAGTAACTTCGGCTCGCGTAGGACGAGGGTTTTTAATCATGCTATGAAGCATTTGAGTTGCAACAATTACGGGCTTACGAGCTTCGATACATTTATTAATTATCTTTTTCTGAATTCCGGGTATTTTTTCATAGGGAATTTCAATTGCCAAGTCGCCACGAGCTACCATAACACCATAGACATTTTCAATAATTTCATCAATATTATCTACACCTTCCTGATTTTCGATTTTTGCAATTATCTTAACGTCAGAATTTTTCGCATCAAGAATATCCTGAACTTCTTTTACATCTTGTTTATTACGTACAAATGAGTGAGCAACAAAATCGAGGTCGTGTTGTATTGCAAACTCAATATAGTCGCGATCTTTATTTGTTAGTGCAGGAAGAGAAAAGCTTGCATTTGGTACATTTACGCTCTTTTTGCTATTAATAGCTCCTGAGTTGGTAGCTTCACAAATTAAATATTCAGAATTTTGTTCAATTATTGTTAATTCTAACTCGCCATCGTCAATTAGTATGTTTTGACCTAACTCAACTTCGGCAGCAAAATTATCGTGTGATAAATAAATGCAAGATTCATCTGTTGTTTTAGAAGAATTACCAACAACTCTAACTTTCTCACCACGTTCTATTTTGTATGAATAATCCGATTTCGAAGTTCGTATCTCCGGACCTTTCGTGTCAAGTAAAAATGCGATACGGTCAGATACTTGTCTAACATTTTCTATAACTTTTAATGTATCAGCTTCTGTTTGGTGGGCTGTATTTAATCTTACTACATTAATGCCGGCATTAACTAATTCTTGTATGAAATCAATATCGCACTTTCGATCAGATATGGTTGCTACAATCTTCGTCTTTTTTTCCATAATAAGCAATTATGTTCTTGAATATGTATAAATTACAAAAAAAATATTTGTCTCAATTTTTTATTTGGGGTGCAAAGGTATACTTTCGCTATTATAAAATAGCTTAAAAGACATAAAATATTATTTTATAGTGTGGGATAAAACAATTACAGAGTATCGTCAGTTTTTAGTTTTAGAGCAAAACCTCTCAGATAGTACACTTGAGAATTATTTAAGAGATATACATAAATTAATTTCTTTTTTAGAAAATAATTTTAAGAATGTGTCGTATGATACTATTGAATTAAATCATTTAAGGGCATTTTTAGCATGTTTAACCGAGATTGGAGTTGCTGAAACTACTCAAGCGCGAAATGTGTCGTCAATAAAATCATTTTTCAGATTCTTGTTATATACCGATAAAATTGAGATAAATCCAACCTCTTTATTAGAATCTCCGCGCTTAGGTCGCAAGTTGCCTACAGTTTTATCGATTGATGAAATTGATAAATTAATAGAGGTTATTGACTTGTCGAAACCAGATGGGCATAGAAATAAAGCAATAATTGAAACCTTATATGGCTGTGGCTTAAGGGTTTCGGAATTAATAGGTTTAAGACTTACCGATATATATGCTGAAGATAATTTTATTAGAGTTAAAGGCAAAGGAGACAAGGTACGCTTAGTGCCTATTGGTAAAATAGCGCTTGTTGCCATTAATTATTACATGGAGCAGCAAAGAAGTCATCTTGAAATAAATAAAGAATCTCAAGATATATTGTTTTTGAATCGCCTAGGTGGTAAGCTATCGCGCATAATGATATTTAATATTATTAAAAAGCTTTCGGAAAAAGCAGGTCTAAGAAAGAATATTTCTCCACATACATTTAGGCATTCTTTTGCTACTCATTTAGTCGAAGGAGGTGCCGATTTACGAGCTGTGCAAGAGATGCTAGGTCACGAATCAATAATAACTACTGAAATATATACCCATCTTGATAATAATTATTTACGGCAAACTATTATCGAGCATCACCCCAGAGGAAAAGTGTAAATTCTTACCTATGCTTTATTCTTTAATTATTTTTGACAAATAAACCTTGTTCGTAGTTTTTGTTTCAACATAGTAAATTCCGGCTTCAATTTCTGAAATGTTAATGCTAAGGTTTAATACCTTACTGTAGTTGTGCACTTGAATAGTTTTTCCTGTGATATCCAGTATTCTGATATTATGAATAGGCTCATTTTGTTTTGTTTCAATAATAATTTCATTGTTTGCAGGGTTTGGATAAATCAGAATTGCATCGCTTATTTGCTCTTCTATTTCTGAGGCATCTTTAACAATTTTAATACTTGCCTCGGCAGTAATGAATTTTTTCTCCCAATTTCCTACATAATCAACTGCTTGAGAAAAAAAGCTGTATGTGCTGTCATAGTGTACTTTAATGTCCATAAAATATTTCGGATATTTATTGGCTATCAAATAATACCCTCCATTATTTACACTCATGTAAACATTATAACCGGCAGTTCCTGATCCTGCATCGGTAGAGCTAAATTCAACGTGCAGTATGTTTTCGCTTTGCACTTCTGATGCAAATGGCACAACACTGCTAACAGGAGCAATGGTGTCGATATGATTAATAGCTGTTGGTGTAATTATGGGCTTATTTCTGTCAAACACAATGGATGCAAAATTTTCAATTTTTGTGCCATGTGCTAAATCCGGTTTCTGCCCAATATTATAATCAAAGAATCCTTCACCTTCTGGTTTACTATTGTTAGGTGGCAAGAACCCATCGTCGAGGTTATTGCTAAGGGCATAAGTCAGCGTATCTAGTGATGTAAAACTCACCTTTAACACTCCTAAACTGTCTATCTCCCCTACAAAGCGAACAATAATATTACCTCCATAAGTCCGCATATCTACATCTTCCATAACAAAGCGTCCTTTCTCATTCAACGTTATTACCTGATTGCCAAAGCCAAAGGATAGCCATTCAAAATTAGAGGTATCCATTACACTTAAGTCGAGAGTATCAAAAACAAATACTTCGCTGGCTGGTGCTGTTGCACTATCGGCATTTTCGAAAGTAATATGGTATTTTAAGTCACTCCCTCTGGCAAGATAATTATTTTCATCAGAACCCTGAATTGGGTATTTCTCGTTAGGATCTAAAGATGCAACTACAAATATTTTCCAAACAGCTTCTTTAAAAAGCTGCCACAAGCTTAGTTCGGGATCACCCAATGGTACTAAATCGGGACAGGGAACGCCACTGCATAATCTCGTAATGTCTTCCAATTCCGGACAAGGAATATCACCACAATCTACATAAAGAGGCTCCAACTCCGGACAATCACCATTTTCGCAGCTAAACGCTGGATCCACAATTGGTTCCAAATCAGGGCATTCTATTGTGTTACAATCGGCATAAGGTGTATTAATATTAGGTATTAAATCTAATAATTTGTCCACTTCACGCAATACTTCATCATAACTAAGGTCGGGGTTCGACTGTTGTATTTCTTCGGCTATCATTGCCCCTAAATTAATAGTTCTGTTTAACAGGTAATTATTGCCTTCTTCTTCTGTATCAATATCGCCAAGGTAATTTTCCCCATCGGGAACAGACGATATTTCGCCATAGTTTGATGCAATGTACGACCACAATACGCAACCCAGATTAGATAAATTATACTGTGCATCACCTTGGTAATTAAGTTCAAATAATTCTATTATTCGATCTAGCACGGCATTACCCGGACAGTAAACGGAATCGTTTGGGTTTGAACAACTAACAAAAAAGTCGCTAATTGAAAATATGGGGTCGTTGTAAAAGGCTTTAATTCTTGCAACTGCCGGTTCGGGAAGTAATAATGTAAATCGAAAAACAAACTTATCTCCTGCTGCTAACACCGGAATAATAAAGAATCCGGCTTGGTAAACCTCTTCTCTTTCATTATTTAGCATTCCTCTAAAATGACCGGTTTCACGTGTCCATTTTTTTGTTACCTCGTTTAAATAAACTCCGCTAGGCATTTGTATCGTTCCATTTGCATTTGCCAAAATGGTTACCGGCAGTCCGTATGCTGCTTGTGCCGATTTGTTTTCTACCACAAGCGTGTAGGAGTATGCCCGGCTAACTAATGCTTTTGGCGTTCCGCTAAAATATACATCAATATTATAAGTATTACTAGCATTGCTTATACTTAGTGCATTGCGAAGTGTGTCGCTTCGATCTGCTGTTTCCATAAAAAGATCATATACAGCATCGGGGCTATTTTCAAAGGCTATAATAATATTATAGGTAGAACTATCCACATAATTTACCGAACATATTTCTTTTTCTACACCCAACTGACTGATGAGTCTGAATGTAGCACCTTCTTTAAAGTCGATACCTTTAATACTTCCTACGTACAAGTTTGTATTTGTGCTTGTAAATGGATACATTCCGCCTAAACCTCTAAATTTTATTTGTCGGGTATAAGTACTTGTTCCACATTTGTTTGTGGCGTTAAGCTTCATATTTATTAAGCCTTTTCGTTGGTAAACATGTACAGGGTTAATTGTTGTGGTATCGAAATCGGAGCCATCGTCGAAATCCCAATAGAAAGAATCATAGTTACTCATATGTGCAATGGTAGATACTTTTGCTCTCTTTTTAATGGCTTTAAAAAACACATGAGGTGTTTCGTCGGGTAAGGAATCTATAATCTTATGAATAATAAAGCCTTCGTTTTGTTGGTACATATCGCAGCCATACTCAGGCTTATAAAAAGGGTAATGTTGTGCAGCGATTATAATATCTTTTTCTTTAAGTGTGCCCGTTCCGGAATTTAAGCACCCCATGGCATCGCCCCAAACAAAACTGCCATCTTTGTTCAATTTAAATAAACCATAAAAGCGCGCCTGTTTATATTTTAAGGTATCTAAGCCATACCGAATGCTAGAACCATTAACATTGCTATTAAATACAAAAACATTACTGTTGTTAGCAACTATGTTATTTACACGAAGAAAGCCTCCATTGTCGGGATAAAAAACTTCTGCAAAATCGAGTGTTCCATTCAAATTAAAACCTGCAATAAAGGTATGTTGGGCATTTCGTGCAGGAGCCAAAAATTCTTGTTGTATATAAAAAGCATCGACAAATACACCCGCTAAATAAAAACGAGAATCGCCCGGATTGTAGGTGACATGAAAAGGATAGCTTTGCCCATTAATATTACCAAAAACTTGCATCCATTGCAAGTCACCATCTTTGCTTAAAAGTGCCACAAAAGCGGCATCGCCAGCGCCACTTAAGGTGTCTTGAATATTTATAGTATCATAACTTATGCTGCCTGCAAAATATCCCGAAACCAAAAGGCTGGTATCATTAACATTGGTTATATTTAAAATATTTTGATAGGAGGTGCCTCCAAAAGTAAACGAACCTTCGTTTTCGAGGTTCTCATTAAGCAACTGCACAAATCCATCTTCGGCTGCAACATAAAGTATGGTATCGATATTTGCAATAGCAGATACCCCGGAAACAGAGTTAAAGGTGCGATACCTCAACAATTTACCATCGGTATTAAATTTTAGAAGAGACGGTTCATCTACTTCTCTTTTAATTAAAGTGTCGTTAAAAAATATTGTGTCGCCTTGAAAATATGCCCCTACATAAATAGAGCCATTAATGTACGCCAGTTTATTACCAAAGTCGAATGACTTAGAGCCAAAAGGTTTAATCCAAATTGGATTGCCGTTAACATCGTACTTTGCCAGATAAAGCGAATATGAACCTCCCTGGAGATGAGGAACGATGGAGTCTATGCCATTGCTTACATTTGTTTTGTATTCGCCTAAGGCATAAACATTATCATCATCATCAATACAAAGCTCAATAATTGGTCGTTGGTTCTTGGTTGTGGAAGTGGCTTCAATAAAGCGTGCCCACTCGTGGTTTTGCGCTTTAGTTATTTGTAATAGGGTACTAATTGCCAATAAAATGAAGAAAAGCTTTTTAGTAGTCATAAGAGTTGAGATTAGTAGATAAATTTGAGAAACAAAGGTAGAGAAGAGATATTACCTTAATTTCAAGGGAAATACTGAATTTCAATTCGGGGTAAACCCTTAGAAATGTATGATGTAGAATATGGGAATGAGAGAATAAAAATACACCTATTTACATTTCACATGCCTATTAATGTGAATAGTCTGCCGTATATACCTCTTTGCTAGTGCGTTGTGAGCGTATGTTGTATATTTAGCTATAAGTCTGTTAGTTATATAGCCCCAATTTACATTATGGTATCTTGTTTTGTAATTACAGACATCGGGTTAACTGTTTTCGACACAAGCGAAACAGCCTGTGTCGAATTTGTTTCGGTAAAAAAATGGAGTTTTCTTGCAGAGACTAATTATGACTTGTAGAATAGCTGTTATATGCTGAGGTGAGGCTAAAAAGGCTAAATATAATTTCTTATCATAGCTACTTTAACTAGGCCAGCCATATTTTTAACATCCATTTTATGCAATAGATTTAGGCGATGTGTTTCAATGGTTTTTGGACTAAGAAATAATTTATCGGCAATTTCCTGAGTAGTGAATTCTTCTGTAATAAGTCTTAGTACTTCCTTCTCACGGCGAGTTAGTTTTGGTCTAAAACCTTCTTGACCCGGAGTTAATAGAGATTCGGAAGCTAATTTTGTTTGCAATTCTTTTTGAATGTATTGTTCCCCTGCAGCAACTGCCCGTATTCCTTCAAGGATTATTTCATCGCTGGAACTTTTAATAATAAAACCTTTTGCTCCGGCACGCATTATTTTTTTTACAAAGCAAGTATCGTTAAAAGAAGTAAGAACTAAAATTTTCAAATTAGGGTTAAGTATCAAAACCTGCTTGCATACCTCACACCCATCCATGTCGGGCAGGTTAATATCAAGTATTAGAATATCTATGTTAATATTTTTTTTAAAAGCTGTAATAGTTGATTGCCCATCTGTAAAGCTCGAAATTAATTCCATATCATTTTCGAGTAATACTAAACTACTTAATCCTTTAATAATCAAGGAATGGTCGTCTGTTATTCCAATTTTTATCATATTTAACAACTAATTAGGAATATTGATAAATACAGCAGTACCTTGGTTAATTTCAGATTGTATTTCAATGTTTCCGTTTAAATATTCCACTCGGCTGTTAATACTTTTCATGCCAATGCCGGACTTATTAGAAACATAATTATTAGGTATTGGTTCAAATCCTATACCATTATCCTCTACGCATATACTTATTAAGTTTTTTTGGTTTGAGAATTGCACTATACATTCAGATGCATTTGAGTGTTTAAGTACATTTTCCAGTACTTCCTGAAGGATTCTATAGATATATATCTTTGTGTTCTCATTTGCAGGCTCAATATTACCAATGCATTGGAATTCGAATTCAATTTTATTGGAATGATTTAGTCTTTGAATAAACTCTTCAATAGAATTTTTTAAGCTGCCTCTGGTAAGAGCACCCGGCATTATGTTGTGAGATAGCTCTCTAACTTCATCACTTAAATTACCGAGTAGGTTTTCTATTTCTTTAAAAGCTTCGAATGATTCTTCTTGTTTTCGATTTATTGCAGCAAAAAGTTTTATTCCTGCTAGGCTGCCATTAATTCCATCGTGTAATTCGCTTGCAATTCTTTTTCGTTCTTGCTCTTGCCCCTCTATTAGAGCATGAACTGTTTTTGCTTCTTGTTCAGCTTTTAAACGTTTTAAGTGTTCGGAATGCATTCTTTTACGGTGTCGAACATTTCGAATTAATAGAATCAGCATTGCTATTATTAGACAAATAATAATTATTCCTGTAAAAAACAGTAAGTTATTTCTTTCAATTATTTCTTTTTGGTCTTTTATTGAAGCTTTTTGAGTTTCAATAAGTATTTCTTTTTTATTGTTTTCGAACTTTTGTTCTAAGAGGTGAATGTATTTTTGAGTTTCAAGCTTATTAATGCTATCTTTTAACTGTACGTAATTACCTAAATGCAGATTTGCTTTTTTATAATTGCCAAGAGCATTATCTAATAAGTATTGCTGATAATGAAGCTTTAAATGTAAACTTTCAAGTTTGTAGTCTTCGATAATTTTAAATGCTTCATTTAAAAAAAGTTTACTTTTAGAATAAGCCTTTTTATTGTATGCTGCTTTTGCCAAAACAATATAAGCCTGAGCAATATTAAACGGATTTTTGTATTGTTTTGCAAGTTTTAAGGTCTTTAGAGCATAAAAATAAGCTGAATCGTAGAGCCTTTTTTGTAAAAAATAATTAGCAATATTATTAGATGCCAGTATTAAATTGTATAAGTCACCGGCATGGTTTGAAATAATTGCGGCTTCTTTTGAATATTTAATAAATTTTAAGGTATCCTCTAAAATAAAGTATGCATTTGCTAAATTTATATAGCTATCGCTTAACGAAGTTGAATCGAAGGTAAGAATACTGAGCTTGCATGCATTTTCTGAATACTCAATTGCTTTTTTAGCCTGATGGTTATTGAGAAATAGAGAACTAATATTATTAAAACTTTTTATTAAGCGAGTTGTATCATTGAGTATTTCATATATTTTAGTTCCTTTTAGGTATAGTTGCATTGCTTGTTCGTAATTGCTTAAATATAACTCAATATTTCCGAGATTAATAATACATGCTGCTATTCCTGTTTGGTAATTAATAGAATCGAAAATAGGAATAGCTTTTAGATTAGTCTCTTTTGCTTCGAGATATTTACCTTGTTCAAAAAGAACAATGGCTTTATAATTATAGCTTCTGCCTTGTCCTATTAGGTAATGAACTGCGTTGCTGATGCCGGCAGCTGAATCATATAAATAAATTGCACTATCCGGATTTGATAATTCTAGATTGTATGCGCTATTATGTAGTTCTATTACACTATTACTATCTGTCTGACTAAAGGCAAATAATGAAAAATGAAGATAACTTATAAACACAACAATTTTGAAGGTAGTGAGATGCATATTGTAAAAGAATATGCATTATAACATTATAAAGCATGACTTAGTTCGATAATAACTAAATATTTTTTTTTATTGAAAAACATTTTTGTTGCATTCCCTTGGGCTGTGTAGTAATCTAAATTTTCTGGATTCATGTCTGTTGGAGCAGTCCAGTTAATTTTATTTTTCCATGCAATAGGTTCATGGTGAAGTAAACCATATACAATTCTGCCCCACAGGTTTATATATGGCTCAAATACAACTACTCTACCATCCAATTTTAATGCTCTGGCGAATTCTTCAAAAGTAGTTTTAGGGTATTGAAGGTGGCGTAATACATCAAATAAAATAAGGTTCGAAACAGAATTGTTATTAAAGCTTAACTTATAGGCATTTTCAATTTGGTCTAGCCACGGATTTTCGAAAATGTCTGTGCAGATTGCTCTGGGTATTACAGATTTTATATTACCAATTCCTGAACCTAATTCAACAATACTGCTTTCGATATTTTTATTTACACCTGTTTTTATTAATTCATAAACTCATAATTTAACGAAGTGTTGTTGCGAAACTTATATGAAAATACTTAGCACACTATTTTCTTAAATTGCTGACTACTTGAATTTTAGTTTAAAAATAGCATAAACGCTCATTTTAATAAGTAGCCAGCCATGTTTGAATCTGCTTATTTGAGTCGAACCATATTCGCGATCACGATATCTGACAAGTATTTCTTTAATTTTTAAATTTAGTTTCGAAGCCCCAAATAATAAATCAAAATCGCCAAATGGGTCAAAATCGCCAAAATAACTGCGGTTTGCTACAATTTTATTGTAATCGTCTTTAAAAAGAACTTTTGTTCCGCAAAGAGTGTCTTTAAGTCTTTGTCCGAGTAGGTATGAGAAAAACCAACCAAAGAATTTATTTCCAAGAAGGTTTAGAAATCTCATTGCTTGCTTTTCCATCGGATATACCAAGCGGCAACCATTTATAAAATCGGCTTTATTATTGGCTAGTGCCTCATAAAACTTAGTCATATCCTCAGGTGGTGTTGTTAAGTCAGCATCTAATATCATTAATATATCCGACGTTGCCTTATCAAAACCTTCGCGAACTGCATTTCCTTTACCTTTGCCAGATTGCTTCATTACAAGAATATCTTTTTCCGGATATTTTTTTTGTACTCGAAGCATTTCTTCATAGGTATTATCAGACGAATTGCCTTCAACAAAAATAAATTGTTGTTTCGAGCCAAACATGGGCGTTCTAAGTATAGCGTTTTCAATATTGCCTTTTTCATTTCTTGCCGGCACTAAAATAGAAGTTGAATATTCGCTATTGTCGTTGTGTTTTGGTCTTGCTATTATATAATTAATTAAGCATAAGTTATTTATTCCCGGAAGGTGAGCTAAGAATTTATTAAAAATAAAATTTATTACAGGTATGTATTTTGGGAAAAGTAGTTTCTTTTCAATTTTTACTGTTTCGAAATCTTCTAAATCCAACAGGTTATTAATATCTGTATTTGATAGCCAATTTTGTACAGGCTGGCGAGCTTTAATTCTAAAAAGTTCGCCTATTCGCAAAATGGGTTCCCATATATAATTATAGCTTGAAATTATTATTTTAGATTTTCGGTGAGTCAGTTTCTGAACAATTTTTAATGCAGATTGAATATCGAGAAGCGAGGATAATAAATCGGAAATTATAATATAATCAAACTTTTCGTCTAATAAAAAACTCTCAACATCTTGACATATGAACTCTAAATGAGAATGTTTTTGTTTGGCTTTTTCTATCATAAGTGGCGAAAAATCAATTCCTACACCTCTAGTAGGCTTAACAGCATTCAATAAATCGCCGGTACCGCAACCAAGTTCTAGAACAGAGCTGTTCTCAGGTATTGAGAATGTATAAAATTTATTTAATGTTTTATGATATAACCAGTTTCTCTTTTTCCATTTATCTCTTCTTACGGAAATTTTGTCGAAATATGAGATGAGTTTTTCTTTTTGATTCATCTTGTTTTTTTATTTGAAAGTCAAATGTATATTTTTATTGCTAATAAAAAAATTGCGAGATACCTTTAAGTAAAAATATTATTCAATGAATATTCTCTAAAAATCTCGTTTATTGAGTTGTTATACTTGGTTATACTCGACGATTTCTTTATTTTTTTATTAATCTTTTTATTTTCAATAAACAAGTCTGAGAAATATATCCATAATGCCTTCATTTTTGTTAAAACATGATTTTTATCAACTAGCTTTTCAGCATAAGAATTAAAAAGAGATTCGTGAAATTCTTGAAAAATAGTTATCTTGTTAGTGGTATTTTCTATTTTTATATTTTTCATTTCATTTGCTAAAAACGGATTTACAACTAAACCTCTTCCCAACATAAAACGTTTAATTGTATTTAATTCAGAATAATACGACTTAAATATTTCAAGTGAATTTATATCACCATTATAGCATAAATTATGTTTGCTTAGTTGCATACACCTAATAAATAACTTTATGTCAGCGTCTTCTTTATAAAGCTGCTTGGCATACCTCGGATGAATAATAATTTCA
Organism: Hyalogyrina grasslei; assembly: GCA_034780735.1. Classification (NCBI taxonomy): domain Eukaryota; kingdom Metazoa; phylum Mollusca; class Gastropoda; family Hyalogyrinidae; genus Hyalogyrina; species Hyalogyrina grasslei. The sequence goes on from JAUZSW010265553.1 coordinate 16,563, forward strand.
GACAGAGGAAAGGTATTTAATTTTGGTAATAATTTCTCAAGTTCGGTGTCGTCTGTTAGCCCTGATCGAAGTTTTATAGATAGTTTTATTTTAATTCTCGGAATTACTTCATCAAGAATATTACATATTGTATTATGATGAGTTAAAAGTCCAGCTCCTAACTTTCTATTAGTAACCATAGGGTAAGGGCAGCCAAGATTCCAATTTATTTCTTTATATCCTAAATTGTATATATAATTTGCCATTATCAAAAAGTCCTCGGTATTATTTGTCATAATTTGCGGAATTAAAGAAATATTTAGATTGTTTTCGGGCAAAATATCTTTAAGTTTAGATTTCTTAAATTGTTTTTCTTTATCTATTCGCAAATAAGGTGCATAGTATTTATCTACGCCGTTAAAATACTTATTAAAAGCATTCCTGAATATATAATCTGTTATTCCTTGGATTGGGGCTAACGATAGTTTTAAATCTTCTATTATCATACTTGTTTAGTTTATTATTGGACTAAAATAGTAGTAAAATCGCACTTTTTTAGTAGCTTCATCTAATAATAATTTTCTTATGAGAAACGGATTTAATTTTAGCGATATTTCGGAAAGAATAGATGAGTTAACTGCCTCGTGGGAGGTGAGATTATTACAGCTTCCTTTTGAGGTAAGAACGGAAAGAAAGAATAATCAACATAGAACCATTAAACAGTTATTAGGGCATTTAATCGATTCGGCAAGTAATAATCACCAACGCATTGTTCGTTTACAGTATAATAAAGAATTAGATTTTGCGGATTATAGACAAGATAATGATACTTGGATTAATATTCAGAAATACCAGAACGAAGATTGGAGCCTTATGATTAATCTTTGGAAGTATTATAATTTGCACATGTCGCATGTGTTTTTAAACATTGATCAGACGTGTATTGGAAATACTTGGAAAAATTTTGAAGGTGAAAAAATAACTTTACGCGAAATGCTTGAGGAGTATCTAATTCACCTTGAATTGCACTTGTTTGAAATAAGTGATCTGATTGAAAATTAGTCGTAAAAACGCACATTTATATATCTAGATTTAAACATTTATTACTATCTTCGCCGCCCAAAATAAATTAATTAAAATTCGGGATTATGTTTATATTGATGTTGTTAATATTTGTAGTTGGTTATGGTTTTATTGTTTTTGAGCATGTAAATCATATAAATAAGGCAGCAGTTGCAATAGTATTAGGAGCTGGCTTGTGGGCTATATATGCTATTGGTGGAGAACAAATATTAAACTTAGGTTACAGTAAGAGTTGGCACGACTTTTTAAGTGTTTCTGCCGACCATTCCAGTAAAGATATAATTCACTTTATTACCCATAACGAGCTATTTCATCACTTGTCTGATATTGCATCAATAATACTATTCCTTATAGGAGCAATGACAGTTGTCGAGGTTGTTGATAGGTACCAGGGCTTTCGTGTAATAGTTAGTAAAATACGCACAACAGATAAGGTTCGTTTGTTATGGTTGTTAAGTATTTTAACCTTCTTTATGTCGGCAATACTCGATAACTTAACTACTACTATTGTTATGGTTACTTTGTTGCAGAAACTATTAAGCGATGTTAAAAATAGATGGTTATTTGCCGGAATGGTTATTATTGCAGCTAATGCCGGAGGAGCTTTTTCACCAATAGGCGATGTTACTACTATTATGCTTTGGATTGGCGGACAAATAACAACATCGAAAATAATTTTTGGAATATTTCTTCCAAGCCTTTTTAGTATGTTGGCGCCTTTAAGTATTCTCTCTTTTATTGTAAAAGGTAAAATTACACCTCCAGAACTGCCGGAGAACGAAATGGCTGAATTTACCACTTATAAAGAACGAGTTACAATTCTAATCATTGGTGTTTCGGTTTTAGTCTTTGTGCCAATATTTAAATCAATTACACATTTACCCCCATTTATGGGCATATTATTTGGTCTAGGATTAATGTGGATTTATACCGATAGAAAGCTTAAAGGTAGATTGTCGGAAGACAGACGAAAACTTTGCATAAGTCAGGTAATGAAGCAGGTGGATATGCCAACCATATTGTTTTTTCTTGGAATTTTAAGTGCTGTAGCAGCATTACAGTCTGCTGGGCATTTAGATATTATGGCTCAGTTCTTAATGGAGAAGGTAAATGATATATATGCCATAAATATTATTATTGGTATCTTGTCTTCTATTGTCGATAATGTTCCCTTAGTAGCTGCCTCAATTGGTATGTACGAAGTTACACCTATTGATTCGATAGGATATGCACAATACTTCACACAAGATGGTCAATTCTGGACTTTCTTGGCATATTGCGCCGGAACAGGTGGAAGTATTTTAATTATTGGTTCTGCTGCTGGTGTAGCTGCCATGGGCTTAGAAAAGATAAATTTTATTTGGTACATTAAGAATATCTCATGGCTTGCACTAATTGGTTATTTGGTTGGAGCGGCTACTTATTGGTTGCAAAGTATAATACTTATGTAGTTTCTGTTACAAACTCAAATAGAATTATTTAACCATCTATTATACAGTTGCTTTAGAGTAGATGGTGAATCTGACTTTTGCTAAAATGTTGTAATTTATTTGAATATGGGAGAATGGACTTTTACACCTGTTGCAGTTATTTACTTTTCAGCCGCAGGTATTTCTTTCTTATTAGCTTTAATTGCGTGGCGTTTAAGACCAGCACGAGGAGCTGGCATATTTAGCCTTATGATGATTTCAATTGGTATATGGATTATGGCATATACCTTGGATCTTTTTAATACTCAGTTGCCATGGATGATTTCTATGATGAAAATTGAGTATGTGGGAATGGCTTTTGCTTTATATCTTTGGCTCGTATTTGTTGCAATTTACACTCAATTCGATGCTTGGCTTAATAAATATTTGCTTGGTATTCTAGCAATTATTCCAATTTACACAATGGTTAATATTCTTCAAGCTCCATTAGCTAATGGCTTGCATTCTAATTATGGTGTAAAAGTAATTACAGGTTTAACAATTATATCTAAAACATATTTAGGCGGTTTTTATATATGGACGAGCTTTGCATATACAGCTCTTGGCTCTGGGTTAATATTGCTAGTACTTCGCATTATTACAATGCCTAAAGTTCATCGAAAACAGATTTATTTAATAATTCCGGCAGTACTTGTGCTAATTGCTGCAAATTCTATGTATGTGTTCAAAAAAAATCCGATAGCACCTTACGATCCGACTCCCTTGTCGCTTGCAATTGTTGGAATTCTGTTTATTATATCTATGCGAAAGCATAAGTTTATAGAAATTATGCCCGTAGCTCATAGCCATGTGTTAAAGAATATGCGTAGTGCTGTAATAATATCTGATACAAGAAATGTTATTCTCGAAATTAATCCTGCTGCAGAAACAATATTAGCTTATTCTCAGAAAGAGATAGCAGGTAAGAGATTAGAAGATATTTTACCCGAAGTTGAACAGCTTATACAGAATAATAATATTGAAAACGAGATAAAATCTGAAATAGTTTTAGGTGATGATAAGCGAACTTTTGAATTAAGAATTAATTCGCTAAGCGATAATAATAAATTACATACCGGAAAACTCTTATTGTTTTACGATATTACTGAACAAAAGGAAGCTATTAACGAGTTAGATGCTTATGCTAGAATGGTGGCTCATGATTTAAAGAACCCTCTTAATTCATTAATCGGACTTGCAAATTTATTAAATTCGGAAAGTGTTGATAGCTCTGAAAAAAAGGTATGTGTAGATGGAATTATTAATAGTTCATTAAGAATGAATAATATTGTTGAAGGCTTATTGCTTTTAGCTCAAGTCAGAAATCTTGATAAGCTCGAACTTACACAGCTCGACATGCAAGCTATTTTATCGGTGGCTATAGAACGACTCTCAACACAACTGAAAGAAAAAAGTGGGGAAATAAAAATCTCAGAAGATATTGCAAATGCCTTAGGTTACGATATATGGGTGGAGGAAGTGTGGGTTAATTTAATAAGTAATGCAATAAAATATGGAGGCAATAAACCTCTTATTGAGATTAGTTCGCGAATCGATAATAATTTTGTTATTTTTTCGGTCAAAGATTATGGAATTGGATTAAGTTTAGAAGATAAGAATAGCGTATTTATTGAGTTTAATCGCATTGCTCAGCAAAAGACAGATGCAACAGGTCACGGATTGGGGCTTTCTATCGTTTATCGAATAATTAATAAACTTGGAGGCAAAGTTGGAGTTGAAAGTGAACTTGGCAAGGGAAGTACTTTTTCATTCTCACTACCATTAAAATAGAATCCTTTTCATAAAAATAGATAGTCTTCATATAGGCTAATTAGCACATCTAACACAAAACCTACTCTGAGGCATTAAAAGAATTCTGCCGATTGGAATAGAACTTTTGCATTTTGCGCATAAGCCAAATTCAGGTTCGTTAATATTTTTAAGCATATATTCTAGTTGCTTTAATTTTTCAATATTTTTCCGAAGAGATGCCTCTGCAACACTTTTATTATTAATTGCATCCATTCTGGTAATTCTGCCAATTGCGTCATCCGGAGCAATAGGTTTTGATAATTCCTTAAGTTTTGAGATAGATTGCTTTGTGCTTTTTATCTCGTTCTTAATTTTAATTTCTATTTCATCTATTTGTATCTTATCCATTTAGATATTTTTGAAGTGAGGTTTGTAAACAAACCAGTCGATAATTTTGTTATTTTAGGTATTAATAAAATTAATTATTTTTGCGTTAATTTAAAAGCTATGACTAATCAGAAAGATAATAATATAATCGATAATGTACTTGAGCCATTTCAACGATTTCTTCGAATTGAAGCCTCCGGAGGTATTTTACTCTTGTTTTTTACACTTATCGCACTTGTTTGGGCAAACTCTCCTTGGGGCGATGTTTACAGCAGTATTTGGCATAATAAGATAAGCATTGGTATAGAAGGTAAATTTATGATGTCGAAAGATATTCTGCATTGGATTAACGATGGTTTAATGGTTATCTTCTTTTTTGTAGTAGGTCTCGAAATTAAGCGTGAATTAATTGCTGGAGAACTTTCGACTATTAAAAAAGCATCTTTTCCTATCGCAGCAGCTATTGGAGGGATGATTGTTCCCGCAGTTTTATTTGTTTTAATAAATACTAATCCGGTTACCGAAGTCGGATGGGGTATTCCTATGGCAACCGACATTGCCTTTTCTTTAGGCATACTTAGTCTTTTAGGGAAAAGAGTGCCTATTGCATTAAAAGTATTTCTTGTTGCTTTCGCAATTGTTGACGATTTGGGTGCAATACTAATTATTGCCATGTTTTATAGCCAACAAATTTATTGGACTTATTTATTTATTGCTTTGGGCTTACTTTTACTTCTAGTGATATTGAATAAGTTAGATATTAAAACTGTTCACCCATATATGCTTATTGGCTGGTTTATCTGGTACTTATTCTTAGAATCAGGAATTCATCCAACTATTGCAGGTGTGTTAATTGCTTTTACTATTCCGGTCCAGCGCAGTATTAGACCCAAAGAGTTTCGAACTCGAATGCAAAATAATTTAGACACATTTTGCACTTTTCCAAATCAAAAAAATAAAATTACTCTTACTCATCAGCAATTAGCAGCCATAGATAATATGGAAGAAGAAATCTTCGATGTTCAAAGTCCCGTACAAAGACTTGAACATGCATTACATGGTTTTGTAACATATATTGTAATGCCCTTATTTGCATTAACCAATGCAGGAGTGGTTATAAAAAATGCAAGTGCAGCTGAGGTTTTTAGTAATGTAAGTGGAATTATAGAACTAAGTCTGGTTTTTGGTAAGGTAATAGGTATTTTTGTATTTTCGTGGTTGGCAGTCAAGCTTGGTTTCGCCTCTTTACCCGACGAAGTGAAATGGAAACACGTTATTAGCCTTGGCTTTTTAGGGGGTATGGGATTTACAATGTCGCTATTTATTTCGAGTTTGGCATTTAGTTCCGATGCCTTGCTAAATCCTGCTAAAATTGGTGTTTTAATGGGTTCGTTAATTGCCGGCGTATTGGGGTATTTTTCATTATATTACACATTAAAGAAAATAAAAAAATAAAATTATTACAGTAGAATGGACAAATTAGCTAAAAAATTAAGCGAAGAATTAAAAGATAAGTCAGCAGAAGAAATTATTGCTTTTTTTATTAACGATTATGATGGTAAAGTTGGTTTAGCAACAAGTCTTGGTGCCGAAGATCAGGTACTTACAGATATGATTGCGAAGACCGATTCAAAAACAAAAATATTTACTCTTGATACAGGTCGTGTATTTCCTGAAACGTATAAGGTTTTAGACGAAACAAATAAAAAATACGGAATAAATATTGAAGTGTATTTCCCTGATAATATAAAGGTCGAGAAAATGGTTAATTCAAATGGAATTAATTTATTTTATGATAGTATAGAAAATCGTAAGCTTTGCTGTGGCGTTAGAAAAATTGAACCACTAAAAAGAGCCCTAAGCGAAATTGATATTTGGGTAACCGGATTGAGAAAAGACCAGTCGGTAACACGTTTTTTTACTCCATTGGTTGAGTGGGATGAGTCTAATCAGGTTATTAAAGTTAATCCATTGCTTGCATGGTCAGAAAAAGATACATGGAATTATATTAAAGAAAAAAATGTGCCGTATAACGAACTTCACGATAAAGGTTTTCCTAGTATTGGTTGTCAGCCTTGCACTCGTGCAATTGAGCAAGGCGAAGATGTTCGTGCAGGCAGGTGGTGGTGGGAATTACCCGAGCAGAAAGAATGCGGATTACATGTGAAAGAATAATTGGCTAGTAGGGGTTTCTAAAAAAATCTAATATCTAAAACTTAACTAATAACTCCTGATCCCAGCATTTCATCATTATAATACCAAGCAGCAAATTGTCCTGAGGTAATTCCTCTTTGAGCTTCTTTAAAAAGAATATACATTCCTTTTTTTGTTTGGTACAAGCATGCTTTTTGCAAAGCTTGTCGATATCTTACGCGTACCAGATATTCTCTTGTATCGTTTGGCTTCATCTCTAAGTCGGGCCTTATCCAATGTATATCGTCTGCCAGAATAAATAGACCATACCTGTTTAATCCGGGATGATTGTGCCCCTGCCCAACATAAACGGTATTAGTTTTAATGTCGGTAGATAATACGAATAGCGGCTCTATTCGGCCACCAATGTTTAAGCCTTTTCGTTGCCCAATAGTAAAAAAGTGAGCTCCATTATGTTCGCCGGCTTTAAAACCCATAGCATGAGTGTAAGTATGCTTGCGAGCAAAATCGTCTAAATCTAATTCGCTATATTTATAACTTAGTTGTGGAGCAGTAGGTTTTGGATTGAACGAAGAATCTTTGGCTATTTCGATAGTAACTCCAATTTTTGTCTTAAGTTTCTGTTGAAGAAAAGTTGGCAAATCAACCTTTCCCACAAAGCAAATACCTTGACTATCTTTTTTGTCAGCTGTAGCGAGATCTAATTTTGCAGCAATTTTACGAATTTCTGTTTTATGTAAATGGCCAATCGGAAATAATGCAGTACTTAGTTGCTCTTGGTTTACCTGACATAAAAAATAGCTTTGTTCTTTCGAAGGGTCAGTGCCAGCAAGCAATCTGTGATATTCATTGCCATTTTTTGTAATCGTTTCTTTTCGGCAATAATGTCCTGTTGCTACAAAATCAGCTCCAAGTTCTAAGGCAGCTTTAGCAAATAAGTCAAATTTAACTTCGCGATTACACAAAACATCGGGGTTTGGAGTTCGTCCATTTTTGTATTCATCGAACATATAATCTACAACTCGTTTTCGATACTGTTCGCTAAAATCTACTGTATGAAAAGCTATATCTAGTTTTCGAGCTACTAGTTCAGCAAAAATTAAATCGTCGTTCCATGGGCAATCACCTGCCAATGTGCCAGTGGTGTCGTGCCAATTAATCATAAACAAACCTATAACCTCATAGCCTTGCTCTTTAAGTAAATAAGCAGCAATGCTAGAATCAACCCCACCCGACAAGCCAACAACAACTTTTTTCATATTATTTACAGACACTTCTAATACATTTGTTTTGAAAAGGCAAATTTAATATTGTTATTGCGAGTATATGCAAAAAATGAAATCTTTTTAAGCTCGGATTTTATTTACTGCAAAGCTGTAATAAGCTTGCTGAATTCTCCACTAACAACTAACTTTCTAATAGTTATTATAATTATCATAAACATTGTCAATAACCAACTTAACACTTCCACTTAGTATAAATTCTTTTCCATTCGGATATGCTCCAACAGCCTTATATGTATATATGCCTTCAGGTGCAACACTACCACGAATATATCCATTCCAGCCTTGTTTTATATTTTTTGTTGTAAACACCTGTATTCCACTCAATGTCGAAACTGTAAGTTGATACTCGTTAGCACCTGAATTTTGAGGGTAAAAGACAAATGGTTTATTTTCAGGTCTTTCATATACACCATTATTTGAACCAGCTAAACTTGGTTTAAACTGTTTCGGAAATACTAATCGGTAGTCCTTTACTATAAAACTATTTGTTTTTGTAAGAGTATCTGTACAAGCATTTTCCGAAATGCTAATCAAGCGCACATTATATTTGCCAAAATCTGAATACTCGTGTTTTTGTTCTTTTGCATCAGACACGGTTTTATCTCCAAAACTCCATTTGTACTTAATTGCATTGGTTGATTTGTTTGTAAATACTATTTCTTTACTACTTAAGTCTGATGCAGCAATGTTAATCTCGAAATCTGATACAGGCTTGCTAAAAACTTTAATTATCTGATTAAACTCTGCTTTTGCCCCATTAATGCTTGTTGTAAAAAGCTTTACTTTATAAATCCCGGCTTTGCTAAATATATAAACAGGATTAGCTTCATTCGAATTATCTCCATTACCAAAATCCCATTTGTATTCAACTGCATTGTGCGATTTATTATTAAACTTAACACTCAGTGGCTCACAACCTTCTGTTGTATTGGTTGTGTAAAAAGCTTTTAGAGTTCTTTTGGTGTTATCTTTTATGCTTGATACATATTCGTTTCCATTACTTAATACCTGATAATTATTTCTTGTTTTAAGTACACTATTCTCTTCATTATTATTAGACTTGTCAGTTTTAATTTCAGAAAGAAGAGTATTAGTACCTTTATTATTAATAAAATAAGCACTTATTATTACAGCAAGAACAAACGTAGATATATAGGCAAAATTAATTTTTTTATAATTAAGGCTGAAAAAATCTTGAATAAATAATTTCCTCTTTAGAGTAGTCAATACCTTTGCAGAAGGCTCAACTTTATGCTCTAAAAAACTCTGCTGAAATATATCTTCAATACTATTGTTAGTTTTCTTCATTTATAGCCAATTCAGATTTGTTATTTCATTTACAAGCCATTTTTTAGCTCGTAAATATTGCGTTTTAGAAGTACTCTCTTCAATATTTAATTGCTCAGCTATTTCTCTGTGCTTATAACCTTCTATCGCATACAGATTGAAAATTACCCTATAACCTTCTGGCATTTTTTTTAGCAATAGCAATAATTCTTTTATATCATATTCTTTATCGGGCGAAAAGGTGTCTTGAACTTCAATTTCCGAAACTAATTCAATTTCTTCGTGGTAATAATGTTTTTTTTCTCGATGAAAATGGCTTATTGCTGTATTCACCATAATCTTCTTCATCCACCCTTCAAAATGTCCTTTCCCAGAATATTCTTTAATATTCTTTAATATTTTCAGAAATCCTTCCTGCAAGATATCTTCGGCTTCGCTTGTATCAGCTACATACCTAGAACAAACCGCCAATAACAAAGGTGCATACTGTTTATATAGCAACACCTGAGCTTTGCGCTTGCTTTTTTTGCAATCAGAGATTACTAGCTCTAGATTAAACATTCAATCTACTATTATTACCAAATTATTAATAGAATAGTTGCATCGAGTTTTATAAAAATAGATTCCTTGACTACTACGCTCTTTGTTTTTTGTACTTCAACACTTCATCAAGATGCCGGCGTGCCATTTTTTCTTCACGCTCACGCGATTTCTTGCGATGATTGGAATAATCTTCTTTTATTTCAGTAAGGTCAGACTTAATTCGACTACTAACTAAGTTACTCCTCCTATATAAAACAAGAATTGCAATTAAAACTACCGAAAGTCCAATAATAATACTAGTCATAATACTATTATAAGCCAATTTAGATATTTCACCTCCTAAAAAACTAACACTATTCTTATCTTTTATAACTGCTGCAAGTTTAACTTTTGTCTGAGCTAAAAACGTAGTCAAAGAATCTATCGATTTTTGCCTGTTTGCAATATCTGTTTGGCTTAAATATAATTCTGTCTTTGATTTTTGAATTGTATCTAACACATGCTTTTTAAGTTTATTAACCCATACAATTTTAATAACCTTGTATTGTTCATAAGTCGTAGATTTATTAATAACATAATCAAGTTGCTGCTTAATAGTGCCGGTATCAATAACTTCCGGCCCTGTTTTATTTGCAAAAGCGACAGAACTAATCGAGAAAAAAGTGATAATTAGAATAAATTGTAAGATTGATAATTTCATGAATTTTTAATGTGTTTATTTATTTCTATAGAGTAACGAATAAAGAAAAACAAAATTGCATAAAATAACTATACTGAAAAATATTTATTGTCAATAGTTATTGAGAAAACTTAATAAAATGCTCGAATATCAACAATTTTGCTTTTATGCTTCTTGAAATTATTCCAGTTTAGAATAAATATTAACATAAATAACTTAACTTTAATTTATTCATATGCAATTATGCCGGACTACGTAAACGATAAAATAACCAATATTGATTTATTCTCAGCATTTCTTGAAAGCATAGTGCGAGGAAGCATGATTAATTGCAGTACAAAAAATACAGATTTTAATGCTATTGTTAAAGGAATAGTTTCTGAGCAGTGTTTTATAGGAAACGTAGTTCTTAATAATATTGAAGATATTATTATTGAAGATTCAAGCTTTTGCTTCATTACGCTTCCTAAAAATGGACAATATTCAACAAAAACGACAAGCCAACAAACAATAAACACTTCGGGAAGAACTGGTACTCTTGCACTTCCTACAGATAAAATACTTTATAAAACACCTTCGGATTTTATTAGCGATTATGCAATTTATATCGATATAAATAGTGTGAAATCTATTTTAGAGCATACTTACAATATTCATGATTTAAATAATGAAATTTTTGAACTTAGTCTGAAAGACGATAAACTTGTTTCGATTTATAATTTTATCGATACAAATCTGAGTATGTTAGAAAATTTCCCCAATACAAGAAATTCTACACTTTTCAATATAAACATGAAAGAAGTTGCGAGTATATTAGTCAGCGATTTAATTGCTGATGTAAAAAATATTCAGCCCATTTCATGCAATAAGCCTGATTTAAATCTTGTTCGTAAGGCTGAAGAATATATCGATAGCAATTGCGAAAGATTATTTACAATTTATGAAATTGCAAATAATCTACTTACAAGCCCCAGAAAATTACAAATAGCTTTTAAGAAAAATAGAAGTTATACACCTATTCAATTCCTTAGAATCAGAAAGATTCATAGAGTTCGAAAAATCATTCTTTCAAATAATAGAGAAAATATTACAGTAAAAGAAGCTGCTTTTGCAGTTGGTATTTTTGACCTTAATCGCTTTGGCAAAGCTTATTTTAGCATTTTTGGAGAATACCCAAATGATTCTATTAAGAATTCTCGTCTATAATACTTTTCGTTAATTGTAGGTGTATTTTCGTTAATTACATGTGTTGCAGCCCGTAAATCAACAACTATTTTAAACTTTATTGTAATTTTACTGTTAATCTCGTTATACAATAGTTGAAATACGCATATGCAATAGTTAGAGTTCGTGTATGCATTATATATAAATATATTCTTGAAGTAACAGTAAATTATTATACATAAATAACATTGAAATGAAGAAAATGAAAAACATTCTTTTAGGATTTCTATCCTTAGGACTTTTAATTACCGGATGTTATCCCGGCGGGGCAGATTACTATTCTGACTTAGATTTGGTCTCAACAAATTATTCTCCAGAGTATTGGAGTAAAAGCAGTCCAACAACATATTACATGCCCGACACATTAGGTGTAATTATAGATCGCGACAATCCTGACAATAACGACACTCTAAATCTTAATGATAGTAAATTCGTACTCGAACAACTTGAAGATAATTTTAACAAATTACATTATATACGACTCGATACTATTGACGATGCTAACCAACCGGATTTGGTTGTTGTCTCTAATGTGTTAATTGTAAAGAATACAAGTGTAGGTTACGTTCCTTATTATCCTTGGTATGGTGGTTGGTATGGTGGTTGGTATGGCTATCCCGGTTACGGGTGGGGTTATCCCGGCTATGGGTATCCTGTGTCATTTAGCTATACTACCGGAACTGTAATAATTGCTACAATTGATTATAAAAATATTGACGAAGAAAAAGAAGTGCTTCCTGTGATTTGGTCTGTCGGAATAAATGGTCTTCTTAGAGATCAGACTTCATCAAACTACGACGTAATAAAAAATTCAATTGACCAAGCTTTTCATCAATCGCCTTATTTAAAAAAATAAATAAAACGAAACAACAAATGGCGGACTTATTATTACTCACGAGAATTGAAAAGATAAGTGAGAGAGAGCTCACCTCGTTCGGTTGAGCCTGTAGCCCATCCCGATTTTACGCCGGGAATAAAAAGTCTGCCAACAGTTTTAGGTTCTATGAGTACATTTTTTTTAACAGAAACTCTGGCAAATAAACAGCTGGTTTCACAATCATAAACAAATGAAAACAATAAAATATACAATAGCAAGCTTAGCACTAAGCATTTTTCTTATCGGATCAAGTTATGCGCAAGGCAGATTTGAACTAAGCTATAACACAGCTTTGCCACTTGGCAAAACCACTGAATTTGTCAACTCCTACAGCTTTCGCGGAATAGGTTTAGGTGGACGTTGGGAAACTAGTATTACTAATTTAGAACTTGGTTTTAATACCAGTTGGAATGTGTTCTTCGAAGAAGAAAAAGGTACGTTTTCTAGTACGGAAACTAGAACTACATCCGGAACTCAATACCGGTACATTAATTCGGTACCCTTATATGCAACTGCATATAAATATTATCCACAAACAAGTTTCACATTTTATACGGGGCTTGGAATTGGAACCATTTTTAACGAACAGAGAAAAGACTTTGGCTTATGGGTGGTTACTTCTGATGGTTGGCAGTTTGCCGTAGCTCCGGAAATTGGTGTACTTGTACCTGCCGGCTTAACTACCGACCTCTTAATTAGTATTAAATACAACTATGGGGCTAAAACCAGTACTTTACCTGCTTTTTCTAGCCTTGGAATTAATTTAGGATTT
>JAUZSW010266664.1:0-30049 GCA_034780735.1 Hyalogyrina grasslei
CTCATTACAAAGTGTCTAATCTAATAAAGCGAGTTGAATTTTAATTTAAAAAGGTTATTTTTAGTAACAATGTAATGAAATAAAAAACTTAGTATTTACAATGAGAACAGAGCAATAATTTTCAGGGAGGCAGTTAATGTCTGGCGGCAAATATATCAATCCATTTACTGATTTTGGCTTTAAGAAGATTTTCGGCGAAGAGGCTAATAAAGATATTCTGCTTGATTTCCTTAATGAACTGTTGCGTGACGAACAGGGTGAAATTAGATCAATCAATTTCAAGAAAAATGAACATATTGGCAACGTAGCGCTTGATCGTAAAGCTATCTTTGATCTCTACTGCGAAAATGAACGTGGTGAAAAGTTTATTGTTGAGATGCAGAAAGCCAAACATAATTTTTTCAAAGATCGTTCAGTCTTCTATTCCACTTTTCCAATTCGTGAACAGGCTAAACGTGGCGATTGGAATTATAAACTGAATGCAGTTTATACGATAGCGATTCTTGATTTTGTCTTTGAAGAGGACAAAAATAACCAAGATAAATTTTTCTATAAAGTGAAACTGTCTGATATTCATACTAATAAAGTTTTTTATGACAAACTAACTTTTATCTATATTGAAATGCCAAAATTCAGAAAAAGTTTAGCGGAATGCGAGACCCATTTTGAACGTTGGCTGTATGTGCTGAGAAATCTTGAGAAGTTTGACCGTTACCCAGTTGAACTGCAGGAGAAAATATTTGAAAAACTATTCGGGGTTGCAGAGGTCGCTAATTTAAGTCCAGAACAGTTAGATGAATATGATGAGAGTTTGAAAGTCTATCGTGACCTAAAAGGCTGTCTTGATACGGCATTCGATGATGGCTTCAAAGAGGCCATTAAAGAATTATCCCCACAACTCGATCATGAACGAAGACGGGCGGGAGCAGAACAACAGCGGGCTAAAGAAGCTGATAAACGAGCTAAAGAAGCTGATAAACGAGCTAAAGAAGCTGATAAACGAGCTAAAGAAGAAAAACAGCGAGCTGAGCAAGTATTACAAAAAGCTTTGCAAACTATGCTTGATAATGGAATCAGCGAAGCAGATGCTAGAAACTCATTAGGCTTGTAGGTGGACAGTAGAACATTAGCTACTTAAAATTATTTGAAAATAATTTGATATTTGATGTTCCGACGGCGTCGACGTTGTTTTTTACCAATATTTACGGTCATATTTTCTGTAAATTCGTTTGATTACCCAACCTAGTTTAATCCCAGCCCAAAGAAAACGACAAAACTCTTTTAGTGAAACTTTTAGCTTATTGGTGCGAACCAGATTATGCGGGGCACTTAAGGCATAAAGAATTGCTAGATATTTATAGAAACGTTTTAGGGGCAATTTAGTGGGTAGAATGGTATGCATACAATCATATAATGAATATGGATCTTTACAGATAAAACTTGCTTTCTTACTATTATATTCAGCGGTGCCCGGTGGCGGCGAGTAGACTGTAAAGGCGAACTCCGCAGGTGCAAGTTCTTTAATGGTTTGTTGGACTTGTAAAAAATCACTGGCTGAAAAATCGGGGTGAACCATTAATGCAACATGTAAATTCAAGTTAAGTTCACCTAATATTTGTCGTGCTTGACGGTTTAATGATGGTGTGGTTGCCTTATTATATTCATCTAAGCGTTGCTCATCAAGTGATTCAAAACCGATAAAGACCAATTCTAGTCCAGCTTTTTTCCATAATGCAAATAGTTCAGGATCTTTGCAGACGGTATCACTCCGTGCCCATGAGACATAATGTTTTTTTATTTTACGTTTAATCAATAATTCTGCAATCTGGCGCATCCTTTGGGTATTGACAAAAGTTTCATCATCAATAAAATAGATATAATCTTGGGTTGTTGCAGCAATTTCATCAACAACAACTTCAGCCGCGCGTGGCACATATTTGCCATTTGCTAAAAAGTGAACGGCACAGAATTTACATTTGTTGGGGCAGCCAATACTCGTTCTGACTGAGGCAATTTCTGGAAATAACTTAGTTGTAGTCTGTGGCTCTTTTTCTCCATAGCAGAGACAAAAATATTTGGTTGGGTCAATTAGATCGCGACGTGGGGTGACGTTTAGGCTTTCTGGTTGTAGAGGTGGTGGCAGTTTTGCGGCAAATTTATCAAAATTAAGTGATGCAGGGTGCAGTATCCAATCGGTTTCAGGTAGTTTCTTGCCATTGTCTAAGGCTGTAATTATTAATTTTATCGCGGTAACACCATCGCCACGGATAATTAAATTAAATAGTTCTGGATATTTACAATCAGCTGGTACGCTTGATGGGTGTACGCCACCAAGACAGGTTATTGACTTAGGTAATAGCTCTTTGGTTATTTTTGCAAGTTTTTTATTGATATTGAATTGACTAGAAAAACCTCCAAACCCTACTAGGTCTGGAGCAAAGTTTTTTAGCTTTGAGCTGAATTCTCTATAGGGGTGCTTGGCAACAGCTAAATCACATATTTCAACTGTGTGTGGTTCTGACACAGCCGCGGCAATAATTTCAAGCGCATAGGGTTCAAGCAGGATTATCGTTTCCAGCCAACTTGACGTTGCTAGATTGGTATGAGGCCTAACTAATAAAATTTTCATAGTTTTTTACAGACAAGTACTGCATTAATGCCACCAAAAGCAAAACAATTTTTGATAAAGGCATTGAATGGAGCTGTGGTTGCAGTTGTAATATGGGCATCATATTGACAGTCATCGGCAACATTGTCCAAGTTAATGGTTGGATAGATCACGCCGTCACGCATCATGATTAATGATGCAATTGTTTCAATCGCTCCTGATGCTCCCATTGTATGTCCGATATGCCCTTTCATACTGCTCATCGGAGTCTTATCACCGAACACCGCTTTCATGGCTGCTACCTCAACTGCATCGCCGTGGAGCGTTGCAGTCGCATGAGCACTTATATAACCGATTTCATCAGGTGAACATTTTGCATTTTGCAGCGCACTTTTGATACATCGGACAATGGATGGATAATCTGATTGGCTGATATGATTGCCGCTACCACAGGTCGCATAACCAGTAATTTCCCCATAAATATGGGCGCCGCGGGCCTTGGCATGTTCATACTCTTCAAGTACCAGAATTCCAGCACCTTCACCGCAGACGAGACCGTCACGCTGTGCATCAAAGGGGCGTGATGCCTTTTGTGGTTGGTCATTGAAATTATGTGAAGCGGCATAGAGAATATCAAATGATCCGGTAACAGAAATACCGACCTCTTCAGAACCGCCACACAGCATTATTTTTTGTTGTCCAGTGGCAATGATTGATGCCCCTTGACCAAGCGCTTGGAGTGATGATGCACAGGCTGATGAGGTCGCTGAAATATGACCGCGCAAATTTAGATAATTTGAGACATTCATCGCTGCGGTATGTGACACACATTTGAAAAACTGCATGGCTGAAAGTTCAGCAAAACTATTATTTGTGATTAATGCTTCCATCGCTTCGAGAATGCTATCAGGACTGCCCATGGTTGAACCGATAATGCAACCAGTTGAGCCATCGGTGAGTTCAGTTTCAGCTAATCCAGCATCAACTACCGCACTTTTTGCCGCCAACGCAGCAAAAATTGCTAAACGCCCCATTGAACGGCGACTGCTACGGGGAATAGTTTTTACTTCTGTATCGTTCAGTGGGGTTGTTGCGGCAACCCGGCTGGTTATTCCTGGATAACTGTCCCATTCGGACATAGTTCTGACGGCACATTGGCCGTTATGCAACGCTTGGCAAAATGTTTCAATATCATTGCCTAGAGGGGTTCTAATTCCTAACCCAGTTATTACAACTCTTTTCATGAGGTTATTCTTTTTATTAATGGTTTAAATTTTTCATTACCGACAATTTTATTGAAAATGATAAAAGATGACAACATGGCACCAATTGCACCGGGAAGCAGTGAACTTTGCCCGACAGCATAAAAATTGCGCAGTGGCAGTTTGCCGAACAGATTAAATTGTCCGACTAACTGTTTTACTCCATAAGCTGCACCGCCACCATTTAGATAATCATTAAATGTGAGAATCGTCGCAGTTTCCAATACCTTTAATTTACCGCATAATTGCGGATATACAATTTCAATATTTGCAATTATTTTATCAGCATAGGCTTTTTTATAGGCCTGATAGTCACTATTTTTATGACGGTTTTTAATGTTTTTCCACTGTTCACAGTCTTGCATCCACATCGCATCAAAAGCATTTATCACTTGAACTTTGCCCGTTGCAGTTGCTTCAATTGTGGTCATAATAGCCATGCCGGATTCAGCACAGGTTGCGGACATAATTTTGTTGATATCTGCCGATGAAAAACATGAGGTTAGGCTAATGGGAAAATCTTCAATATATTCAGTGGTTATGGCATGTAGTGAGAAAAAACCAAAGGT
Organism: Hyalogyrina grasslei; assembly: GCA_034780735.1. Classification (NCBI taxonomy): domain Eukaryota; kingdom Metazoa; phylum Mollusca; class Gastropoda; family Hyalogyrinidae; genus Hyalogyrina; species Hyalogyrina grasslei. The sequence continues at coordinate 4,440 of JAUZSW010266664.1, forward strand.
ATCGTCAAAGTCTGTTACCCGTTCTCTAAATATTTTATTGGTGACACTAGTTGGCAGTATTTTGGTAATTTCACGGGGATGAATGGCTAAGACGACTTCATTGCAGTTGATTTCAATATCATTGCTGAGTTTAAGTGCTGTCGATGTACGATTTTTGACCTCTAAACATTCGTTGATGGTACAGTTACAAATTATTTCAATATCAAGCTTAGCGGCTTTACCTAAGAATGCTTGAATGAAGGCATCACCGCCATTTTTGACCTGAGCGATGCCATCGTGTAGGCCATAACTGACCCGACAGTGATTGGCAAATGAAATTTCACTTGGTGGCGTGCCGTGACACATGGCAAACATACTGAGCACGGTTCTTACCTCTGCCGACATGCCAAGTTTGTTGAAATAATCTTCGAGGGTAATAAAGTCTTCATCTAGCATCCCGAGGTTAACTACTGAGCCGTCGCCTAACAATGTCTCAAAGTTTTTAAGATCCATGGTTGGAGTATTTTTAAAGATATATTCTTCATCTTGAAAAAATTGTCTGATAAGCGCAGCTTCGTCAGGATAACGTTTGGTTAACATCGTTACTAACTGGTCGCGTTTAGCTGGAAAACATAATAGCTCTTGGCGGTCTTTAAAAAATATGCGTGCTCCCCCAGGTGGAGAAAAATAGATTGGTTCAATTTCAGCTTCAATATCCATAACTTGAAGCATCTGGGTCAGAATATCGCCAAACCCCGCAGTGAAATGAAATCCCGTATCAAACGGTACCCCTTGGCGTTTGAAACGTTGCATTGAACCGCCAATTTTGCGATCTTGTTCAAGCAATAGAACCTTTTGGCCGGCTTGCGCTAGTAATAGTGTCATGGTCATGCCACTAATACCACTACCGACAACGACCGTGTCAAAATATTTTTTGGTACCTGTTGTCATTTTTAAATCACCAACCCACCATTAACCGCAATGACCTGTCCATGAATATATGAGCTATCTGGGCCACAGAGAAAGCTTACTAAACCTGCAACATCAGCAGTTGAGCCAATACGTTTAAGCGGTATTAGTGGCATAACCTGTTTTTTAGGAATATCAGCGGTCATGTCGGTATCAATAAACCCCGGTGATACGGCATTGACTAGAATACCCTTTTTTCCGACCTCTTTTGCTAGTGATTTAACGGCACCGATCAGCCCAGCTTTGGAGGCTGAATAATTTATTTGTCCTGGTTGCCCTACTTGTCCAGAGGCACTGGTCATGGCAATAATTCGCCCTGATTTTTTATAGAGCATATTGAAAATTAGCGGTTTTACCACATTAAAAAAACCATCAAGGTTGGTATGGAGAACATTGTCCCAATCTTCACCTGGCATGAACGCAAATAGACCATCGCGGGCAATACTGGCATTGTAGACAATAATATCCGGGGCATCTTCAGCAAAATATTGCTGTAATGCCTGTTCGCTTGCCTGACGGTCACTGATGTCGAATGCCATGGTCGCACATTTGCGTCCCAGAGTTTCGATTTCATTAGAAAGTTCAGTCAGGGCATCAACCGTTGAGCGACAGGTGGCAACGATATCAAAGCCATCATTTGCCAAGCGCAGTGCGACTGCACGGCCAATGCCGCGGCTTGCACCAATAATCAAAGCTGTTTTATTATTCATTTTATTGTAAATTTTACCTATTGTTTTTAAAGAATCGTGGCGGATAGAGCATTTTTTCACCTAGTGAATATGATTGATCGGCAGCTTTGCGCACTAGATGATTTTCTTTAACCCCAGCTGTTTCATAATTTTTAATCTGAACCCATGAAGTTGTTGCTGATAATCTTATGATCCGCCCAACGGCAAATGATATTTCAAAGTTTTTACCATTTTTTAATTTTATTTTGTAAAAATCGATCTTATCGCCGGATGCAAGGCCATCTTTGCTCCCTAAATTGATGCAGGCAACTGCACCTGACCCTTTGGTTTCAATAACATATTTGCTGCCACTATTAAGACTGGCAGTGCCGGTTGGTAAGTTGTAGGTCTGTTGGTCGCGTTCAGTTGTTGGATATTCTGCTATTGTGGTAGAACAACCACTGACCAATGCCGCAAGTCCAAGGATAACTAATAGTAAATGATATTTCATAATAACCTCTCTATTGTCTTTATTAATTTAAATAATTATTTTATACTATAGTTGTTGCTCAGATAATTTGCAATTGCTGAATGAATAGTTTGTAATTTGTCCGTTTGTTACCTTTAGTCCTGTGGAGTAACGTTTGCTAGGTTAACGCAACGTGCCAGTAGGTTGACTTCGTCTCTCTTACGAGTGTCGTTGTCCCAACGCAAATAGCAAAGCATTGCGTTCGGAGAACGCAACGTACTGGACGCAACGTGCCAGTAGGTTGACTTCGTCTCTCTTACGAGTGTCGTTGTCCCAACGCAAAGAGCAAAGCAAAGCATTGCGTTCGGAGAACGCAACGTACAGGCATAATAGTTTTGTTTTAACTTTGAATTATTGACTAATTCTATTATATTCATACGATGAATAAAGATAATAATAATTGGTCAAAGTAAAAATAAATAATAGTTGATCAAAACGAGTAACGGTAAACTTTATGAGAAAATTTCCAATAGGCATTCAGAGTTTTATTAAAATGCGTGAAGATGATTATATCTATATTGACAAAACGCATTTTATTAAACAATTGCATGATGATGGCTGTTTTTACTTTTTGTCACGCCCACGACGTTTTGGCAAAAGCCTTTTTCTTGATACCTTACGCCAGGCTTTTTTAGGTAAAAAAGAGCTCTTTAAAGATCTTTTCCTTTATGATAACTGGGATTGGAACAGACAACATCCGGTAATTTATATCAGTTTTGGTAGTGGCGTAGTAAAAAACTGCGAGGAATTACTTGCTACCGAAAAAGAGCTTATTAGGCGGCATTGTCTGGAATATGATATAAAACTTGAATCAGCAACCATTCAGGCTAAATTTCAGGAACTGATTTTCTTATTAGCGAAAAAGTTCAATGAACGGGTCGTTGTTTTGGTTGATGAATATGATAAACCAATTTTGGATAATATTACTGATTCCGAAACTGCGATGATAATGCGTGAGGAGTTAAAAAATTTCTATTCGGTTTTAAAAGATTGTGATGAATATTTGGAACTGGTTTTTATTTCCGGCGTCTCAAAATTTTCTAAAGTATCTATTTTTAGCGGACTTAATAACCTTGAAGATTTGACCATTAATAAAAAATATTCAACGATTTGTGGTTATACCCAGCATGAGCTTGAAGCCGCATTTGTACCTGAATTGCGTGATGTCGATATGGAACAGCTTCAGCGCTGGTATAATGGCTATTCCTGGGGTAATGGTTCAGTTTATAACCCATTTGATATTTTACAGTTTTTGAAAAACAGCGAGTATAAAAATTACTGGTTTGAAAGTGGGACTCCATCATTTCTAATAAAATTATTGCTGAAAAATAGATATTTCCTGCCTAAATTGAATAATTTTGAAGTGTCGGAAAACATTGCCGGAAGTTTTGATATTGAAAATATTGATATTGAAACTCTGCTGTTTCAAACCGGCTACCTGACCATAAAGAGCAGGACAGAGGTGTTCGATGGGATCTTTACTTATCAGTTGGCCTTTCCTAATAAAGAGGTCAAAATGAGTTTGAATGACTATCTATTGCAGCATGTTTTTTCATCAGGTTCGGTAAAAGAAGAGAAACGCTTAGCCCTTTCGCGGATTTTGAAAACCAATAATCTTGATGGTATGCAACAACTTTTTACTGCATTCTTTGCTTCTATCCCTCATGATTGGTATCGCAAAAACAATATTGCGGAGTATGAAGGCTTTTATGCATCGGTATTTTATAGTTATTTTTGTGCCTTAGGTTTGGATATTCGCGTCGAAGATGCCACCAATAATGGACGGTTGGATATGGTGGTACTGTTTGAAGCATGCTGTTATATTTTTGAGTTTAAAGTAATTGAACAGGTCAAGGATGGCAATAGTGCATTGCAACAGATTAAAGCTAAGAAATATGCGGAAAAGTTTCTTGACGGTGACAAAAAGATTTATCTGATTGGAATAGAGTTTAGCCGCAAAGATCGCAATATTACCAATTTCGACTGGGAAGAGCACAGATATAGTAAAATAGTTGATTAAACATCAATATGAATTAATAATATATTCTGGAAATATTATTAAACAGTATTGATCTTATTTTTACTGTTGTGCTAATCTTACTTTATTTCTCCTCTTGAATTAATAGATAAGCGATAGTTTTTTGTGTAAGCTGATTTTTTTTCATATAATATCCAGTTATTGTCGTTTTTATAGACAACATAATAATTACATATTTTTTCAAAATCTGATTGAGAAATTTTATTATTACCGGCAGGACTCTGTATAAATGGGTTAATAAAATGGGAAAGCGGTATTCCTTGTTTATATAAATCATATAAATTAGACGTTTTGTATGAAATAAAATAATTATATAATTGTTTTATTTGTCCCATTCGAGCTATACCTATTGCTCGCGTGGAAGGTTCATTCAATCCCATTACCCCACGATAAATTAATATTCCTTCCCATGTTGCTAAAGTGAAAATTATAATTAAAATAGATGTCTTAATAATTTTATATTGATTTTTTTTCATATTAGTGGGTATCCAGTTATTGGAATGGGATATTCACTCCAAATAATTTGCGGCTTGTTCTGAGCATTGATAAGGTGTTCCCCTTTATTTGGTGAATTTCCCATTATCTCCTATAAATATAAGTTAATCAATCGTACAGTCAAGGTTATTTATGCACAATACCGGACCTGTTTTATGTCCGGATAGATTGGGGAGCTTACGCTCCCGTTGCCTCCTTAGAACCGTACAAGACACTTTCACGTCATACGGCTCAAGCCTCTATAACTCTTCTTTTCAGGGAAGAGCGGTAGTTGTTTTTAAATTATTTTACTCATTGGTATTGAATTTTCCTTTATCCTACGTAATTTAAAATAGTCCATTTCTTCAAAATTAAAATGATTACTTGTACCTTTTATTTTAAGATATTTATGGAGTTTTATATCACTGGCTTTTACTAGTTCAAGGATTTTGGATTTACCATTTTTTCTTTGAACTGTACAGGAAAAGTGATGACGGTCATGTGATTTGCCCCAGTAATGGTTTCTAATCCATTTTGGAGTTTTATTCCCATGTTTCCGCCTAGCCCATTGATTTAACAGAAAGTAGATGTTCATTTCTGCTTCTGCGAAGATTCGGCTGCTTTGTACGTATTTGTGATAGTTTGCCCAGCCTCGTACAACGGGGTTAAGTTTCGTTATCAGTTTCTCGGCATTTGAGCCTCTGCAACTTTTAATGACAAAGCGTATGTTCTCATAAAAGGCTTTTATATTGCCTTCAGAGGGTTCCGCATGGTATTTACCATTAAATTTACGGATGTTTTGGCCGAGAAAATCAAAGCCGTTTTCTATTCGTGTGATCTTGGTTTTCTCTTCAGAGAGAGTTAAACCTCGTTCCGCAAGGAACTCTTTTACTATAGGGAGTACCTTTTCTGTCAGAACCTCTTCAGTAGAGGCTGTAATGATAAAATCATCCGCATATCTGACAAAATTGATTTTCGTCTTTCTTGACCATACCGTTTTGACTGCTTGTTCTAAGCCGTCAAGTGCGGTATTCGCAAGTGTGGGCGAAATTACTCCTCCCTGTGGAGTTCCTGCTTTTGTTGGATAGAGTTTATTGTTTTCAAAGTATCCACATTTTAGCCACTGTTTAAGTATTTTTTTATCGATACATACATTTTTCAGTAGCCAATCATGATTGATCCAGTCAAAACAAGCCTTTATATCCGCCTCTAATATCCACCGTGGTGAATCTTTCTTTGCTAAAGCACAGAAGCACTGTGCTATAGCATCGCGACATCCCCGATATTTCCTGAACCCGTATGAATTCGGGTCAGCCAGTGTCTCCGAAGTAGGTTCAACGGCTAGAAGATATAGAGCCTGCATGGCTCTGTCTTTCAGTGTGGGGATCCCAAGAGGACGAACTTTACCATTCTTTTTGGGAATGAGTATTCTTCTTAGCGGAAGTGCTTCATATCCTCTGCTTTGCAGAGAAAAAGCACCTCTCATCTTGCGTGCTGGAGTGTTCCAGCGAACATTGTCAACACCTGGAGTTTTTGCTCCTTTTCTTGATGTGACTCTTCTTACTGCCAATAATTTAGCTTCAAAAGAATGAGTTAAGAGCCATTGAAGACTTTTAACTTTATTCCATCTCTTTTCAACAACTGCCTTCGCAATACGCATCTGAAGTCTTTGAACTTTTGCATTAACTTCACTCCATTTTATAGAGTTCCATATTTTACCCAAGCTAGAGGATGCACCAGTTAGCTTTACGCTTCCCGTCATTTGCTTTTCCTCCTAAAAAGATTCTTCAAATTATCTTACGATTAGACACCAACTGGACATCTGCTCTCTTTCGAGACAGGAGCTAAACTCCTTATTCCCTCCATTACAGAAAGACATTCGCTTCTTCCAGTATCATTCATTCGCACCACAACAGTTTGCCTCACGGTTAACCTGCTTCCCTAAGGGAAGCGCAATACGAACTTTCCACGTTCCGTCCCAATATTTTTGCGGGTAACTTAGGCTTAATCCTCTACACCGACTGAATCGCCTCCATGTACAGCCATGTTAGACAACTGTACTACTCAAACTCCAGTGACAAGCCTCAACCAGTCCATTTGGCTTGGTTCCTCTTGACGGTACTTACAGATTATTAGCATCTGTTAACCATATTACCCAATCCTAGCCCTTGCCGAGATTGGACTACTCGGAGGACTTCCACCTCACGGTTTCTTTCCCTGCCTTTCGGCATTCGGTACATTGTCAGAAGAGCTCCAGGTCAGCACATCAGCGCGTACTTCACCTGTCTTCCTAGGATACTAGCAATGGAATACTAGGTTTAGTCAGAAATGGTAAATCATTTCAGCTAAACAATATATAAAGACGACCTCGTGTCGCCAATAAAACAAAGCTCTATTACTTCTCTTCTAGGATTATATAATTTACTTTTTGGGTGATTGCATAACGAAATAAAAATTCTCGGTTATGACAGCGATGAGTTATATGATAACACGTACCTTTTCCCCAACTTCTTCTTTTTCGCGTTCTTTGGGATTTTAAATCAACAATGGATAAAATTAACCTTAAAATCTTTATTTTAATATCTCACGCCTCAATTTCTTTAAATAAGAGTAATTTAAACAAAATATTAATCTCCAAAGTTTAATTTTTGAGTGGGTATTCCCCTCTATTGTCATTACTTAGTGTTCGAATACTCTCTTTTATGCTTACCTGCAAATAGTTAGACCTTATATAGCTCCAATATTTATGGGGTTTTATAAAGATATAATATATTACAACTTTACTTACAGGTGGTACACTTTGGGTGATTGCTAACATTTTCATAAAGTTTCTGCACATAGTAGTTACTCTTTTTCAAACCTAAATAAGAAAATTATTTAAACGAAATCTTTCCAAAACTAAAGCTACAATTTTATTGAATTCAGCTAATTCCTTGTATTTAGCAATAAGTTCATTGCAAGAATTTTCATCATGCATTTCAACCAATATCTCTATAAGTTTTTTTCCTGCATTCGGATATACAGAAATACCTGCAAAGTTAACCTGTTTCTCTTTTAACAAGATAAGTACATCTTGTTTAAATTTATCTTTATATTCTGCTTTTATAGGTGATTCTACATTGACGTATAGCCTTAATTTAGGGTATGCAAATTTTCTATTAAATGCACACCTGAGTGAATAGTAAACCCCCATATCTTTCCCATTATAAAGCCAATTTGATGGGACAAAACCAGTATACCAATTTTTTTTGCTTAGAATATTTTCTATTTTGATGTCTTCCCAGTAGAATTTTTCTAAAATTTGCTGATCAATGTTTTTTATTTTTCGTATAAATTCTAGTTTTCGTACTTTAAAAGTATTATATAATTCATATATAATCTTATTTTTACTCGTTTCCATCAAGTCACCTCTTTTAGTTGAACGTAAAAAAATAGTATTTAAATAATACAGTTTAAACCCAACCATACAATATTATATAATAAAAAAACTAAAATTTCGACTCGTAAACGCTACGAGCATAATAAGTTAATTTTAATTCTATAAGTCATATATTCGTCAAGAATAAGTAACCATGTCCTTTGGGCATGGTTGTTTATTGGTTTATTACCTTTTTCATGCTGACAACTTTACCATTTATAATGATGAACCAATCAATACTTCTTATCATGCCGCCAAATGAATTCTTTGCCCCCCAATCACATTTAATAACCCAACCATCTTTTTCAAGATAAATAACTGGTGACAAGTTGTAAATTTTAACGCTATCAGGATCTTTGGCTATTTTTTTCAAATAGGTAGTTATTTCACTATACGAACCATCCCACGGACTTGCTATTGGGCGAGGTCCAAATTTATATACTCTTTGTTGTTCTTCGTTGATTTCCCTTTGCTTTTCTCTAATTTCCATCTGTTCTTCTTTAAATTCCCTTTGTCTTTCTCTAATTTCCATCTGTTCTTCTCTTAATTTACTTTGTTTTAATTCTTTAATTTCCCTTCTTCTTTTGTCTCTATCTTGTATTTCTTTTTTGGAAAGAATACTTCTCATAATACGTAATCCCAAACAGGTATACTGACTCGACTGTACACCACTATTGCGAATGTCAGAACGACAGGCACTACCATGACTATTCCAGCTACCGCCACGATAAACTCGATAAGCTTCTGATGATCTTACGCCTTTAGGGTTTATAACAATATCGTTAGATAAAATACCGTACCAGTCATTACACCACTCGGCGACATTACCATGCATATCGTATAAACCAAAGGCATTAGGCTTAAAGCTACCTACTTTTATTTTTTTTCTACGATAAATATATTTTGAAGCATTATATGGATATTTACCATTAAAGTTTGCTCTACCTGCATCAAGAGCATCTCCATAACAGAATGATGATGTTGTTCCAGCTCTACACGCATATTCCCATTCTGCTTCAGTCAATAGACGATAAGTACCATGTGACACATTTTCAAGAATACAAATCTGATTCAAGAACTCTTGGCATTCATCCCAACTCACATGTGTAATTGGATAATCAGAACCTGATTTATAAACTTTTTTGGAACTCTTTCTCATGACTAATTTCCATTGTTTATCAGTTATTTCAAATTTACCACAGTAAAATGGTTTTGTTAGAAAAACAGTACGATTTTTCCCCATAAGAAATGTTCCTGGTGGAATCAACCGAAATTTTATTTTAGATTTGTAAGTTATAACCTCTAAAGGTAAATTTAGTTTTTCTATCCATTTCTTTTGACTAACTAGAGCCTTTTTACTTTCAGGTGCCAATCCAGCCAGAGATGCATAATGTGAAGAGGGGATAATGCGTAATTCGTGTGGTAAAAATAATGTTTTTTTAAATACTTCTATTTTCTTTTTTAGTTCTCTGATTTGTTGTTGTTTGTAGACAGAGATATACTTAATCTTTATGATTTTATCAAGTTGAGCAACTATTTTTTTTGCAAAAAATAATATATCATAAGAAGATAAAGATGATAGATTTATCTTTAAAGATTCAAATTTATCCTTTGCCATTCGTAATGCCTGTTCTACTGTTTGCTCAGCAATAGCTTTAATTTTAATTAAGCTTTGTTGTGCTAATATAATATCTTTTTCATGTTGTTTTTTTGCATTAAACTTAATAAATTCTTTTTTGCTTTTCTGTTGAATTACTTTTATAGTTTGTGCTTGTCTCTGAGAATTAACAAGACAGACTCGGAATCCCAGTAACTTGTTTGAAGCTGTTGAGATATTCCATTCACGACTCCCAGAACGACAATTAGTTGCGTAAGTAAGCCAAGAACCTCCGCGCAATACACGTTTAGATCCTAAACCATCTCCCCAGCGCATTTCATTTGACGGAGCATTTTGATAACTGCTATTCCAATCGTCAAGACACCATTCACTGACATTGCCGCTCATATCGTAAACACCAAGTTCATTAGGAGACTTGGTTCCAACTTTATGTGTACCTTTACCAGCATTTAAACTATACCAAGCGACCTTGTTAATATTGTTAGAACCACTGTATTTGTACCCTTGACGCTTAGAACCACCACGAGCGACATATTCCCATTCAGCTTCAGTAAGTAAACGGTATTCATAAATAGAAGGTAAATGTCCAACTTTACGTTCATATTTTGTCATTTTTTGACAAAATTCTACAGCGGCGTTCCAACTAACTGTTTCTACAGGTTTATTCTTATCTTTAAAAAAACTTGGATTTTTTCCCATGATAAACTCATATTCCTGTTGAGTTACTTCATATTTACCTATCCAAAATGGTTTAATAATTGTGACTCTATGTACTGGTTGCGTTTCTTTACTACCAACCATTCCCATTTTAAAAATTCCATTTGGTATATAAACAAACTTCATGCCAACTTTAGAGGCAGCCCATGTAGCATCACATACTGGAATATCCCATTGTCTTTTCTTTAGTCTTACAATCTCAATTTTCAAAGAAATTATTTTCTGTTGATTGTTGTATGATATTTTTTTTTGATAAGACTTTAAGGTCTTATCAAGTAAAGCGATTGCTGAAATAGTTGCATTAAATCTAACACTATCAGAATAAGAAACATTTTTTGCAATGGAAAACTTCGCAATTGCTGCGTGCAATGCTTCCATTGCAAAAGCATCAAATTTATTATTTTGCTTTGCAGCAAGGCCGTCAATCACAGTTTTCTCTATCTTTCCTTGAGTTTGTACCTGTTGTTGCGAAAACGCAAATAAACTATTAGTAATAAGCCCAAATATAATTATTATTTTATATCTATTCATTTCTTCCCGCAATATCCCCATCGTCAATTGGTTAGAGTAATTCTATATCAATAAACTACTTCTCTGACTCTTTTTCAAGTATTTTGGAAATTTAAATCCACTTTTCCCAGCAAATCATCAATTTTCTTGTAAGTTATTCCTACATTAAAACGGGAGTTTTACTTGGGTTTTTTGAGTTCTGTTTTATGCTTCATAAAGTTTAGCTAAAGATATTACCTTAATCACTATCTACCTTTATTCATCTGTATTGCGACATAAAAAATGTATTGACGTAAGGTTGGAAAAAACATTGTCCATGAACGGTTTATTTATTTTCATTTTTCAGAATTTTTTTATCTGCCTTGTGGGACAAAGACAATGTCATTGCAGATTGATTTTTCACATACTTTATTGATTTTATCAACAAGAATTTTTTTTACCGGGCCTTTGTTGAATTCACGCAACCATGCTGGATGACTAACTGTAGCATAAATAATTCGCTCTTTCAAGGTGAATGGCGTGGCAACTTTGGCAATTTGAACACCTGCAATCTCCGCCCAGTTATGTTTGACTTTTTCCATATAGACAATGGTTGCCGGAGCAAGTTTTTTTAGGATTTTATCCGCAGTGTCGGCGGCTGAAACCGTGTCTGGACAATAGGCGGCAATTTCATGTCTTGATTGTTCTCTGCCATACCAGGCATAGAGCGATGAATAGAGCGCCTTAAACTCTTTTTTATTAGCGGGCTTAAAGCCATTGTTGCTTTTGAATTTAGCTGTTTTTTCGTTTTTCATTATATCTAAATCTATTGAATATTTTCACGGTTATTTAATCTTTACTTACATTATCGCCAGTTGTTTCGCATTCAATCCATAATTGAATAATAAATTTAACTTGTTTTTTTGAGTGAATAAGTTATAGTAGAGCGTTGTGTTGACTGGTTAGGCACTGAATGATACTATTCTGCCGTTTTAGGCAAAATAATATTTACAATCCAGCTTCCGTAGCAGATTGTCTGTTAGCGACATGCTTAGGAACAGAGCTTGAACTGGCATTTGCCTTTAGATGTCCTTGATTAGCCAAAATATATTTAATTAGTATTCCCTGAAAGGTTTTAATAGAAAGATAATGAGCGTTACAGATAACGAAAACACAATTGATAATGTTCAATATGATGAAGATAACATAAAGACTTTGAGTTCGCTTGAGCATGTCCGGTTGCGTCCGGGAATGTATATTGGGCGTCTGGGCAAGGGAACCCATCCCGATGATGGGATCTATATTCTGATCAAAGAGATTATTGATAATAGTATTGATGAATATATTATGGGGGCAGGGCGTCGGATTGAGGTTAGCCTTGACGGTGAACAGGTCTCCGTGCGTGATTATGGGCGTGGGATTCCGTTGGGTAAAATGATTGAATGTGTCTCCGTGATGAATACTGGGGGCAAGTATAATGATGATGTTTTTCAGTTTTCAGTCGGGCTGAACGGGGTTGGGACTAAAGCGGTAAATGCGCTTGCTGAACAATTTATTGTTGAATCTTTTCGTGATGGGAAATCGCATCGAGCAACCTTTGAACGAGGGACGCTGCTGGACTCAGTGAAAAGTGAGACCAATGAAAAAAATGGGACAAAAATATCTTTCGTCCCAGATCATCAAATCTTTCCTGAATATACCTATCAATTGGAATATTTAGAGAAAAGATTGTGGATGTATGCCTTTCTTAATAGTGGTCTCTCACTTTATCTGAATGAGAAACGTTATTATTCTAAAAATGGTCTTAAGGATTTGATTGAATCGGAGGTCGAATCAGATAAGCTTTATGATATTATTGGACTGAAAACTAAGACTATTGAATTTGCCTTTTGTCATACGGTAAATTATGGTGAGAACTATTTTTCTTTTGTCAATGGTCAATATACCAATGATGGAGGTACCCATTTGTCAGCCTTTAGAGAGGGGATTTTAAAGGCGGTGAATGAATTTACTGGTAAATCATATCAAGCGGCAGATGTGCGTGATGGAATTGTTGGCTCTATTGCAGTTAAATTGAAAGAACCGATCTTTGAGTCGCAAACTAAAAATAAATTGGGTAATAGTGATATTCGTGGCTGGATTGTTGGTACAGTTAAAAAGGCAATTGTTGATTATCTCCATCGCAATAGCGAACAGGCGCAATTACTGGTTGAAAAAACTGAACGCAATGAACAGGTTCGTAAACAGATTCAGGCGGTAAAAAAACAATCTAAAGATAAAGCTAAGCGAATGAATTTGAAAATTCCGAAGCTGAAAGATTGCAAATATCATTTGGGTGATAGATCTAAACGCGGTGAAGAGACGATGATATTTTTGACCGAAGGGCAGTCAGCGGCGGGCTCTATGGTTAGTTGTCGTGATGTCTATACCCAGGCAATTTTTTCGCTGAAGGGTAAGCCACTGAATTGTTATGATAAAAAACTTGATGAAGTATATAAGAACGATGAACTTTATTACATAATGCAGACCTTAAATGTTGAAGATGACATTGATACATTACGCTATAATAAAGTCGTGATAGCGACTGACTCTGATGTTGATGGATTGCATATTAGAAATTTATTGATAACATTTTTCCTGACATTTTTTGAACAACTGGTGCTATCGGGACATCTCTATATTCTTGAAACTCCACTATTTAGAGTGAGAAATAAAAAAGAGACCCATTATTGTTACGATGAGGAAGAGCGTGATGTTGCAATAGCTAAACTCGGGGGAATGAGTAAAGGGGTTGAGATTACCCGTTTTAAAGGCTTGGGCGAAATATCACCGAATGAATTTGGACCGTTTATTGGTGAAGATATTAGGTTGCTCGATGTCAATATTGATAATATGCGCAATATTCCCGAAATGCTGGACTTTTATATGGGTAAAAATACTCCAGAACGTAAAAACCATATTATGGAAAATTTGTTGTAGTTCTTGGGTTTTGAATCTAAATTATTAAACATTAATTATTAAACACTAAATATTATTATCACATGGCTAAAAAGAAAGAACAATCGCAGTCTGAAACAGATGAAATAATTGAGACCACTAATGTCGACAACTTGAATGAAGAGTTGGAGCATGTTGAGGTTGATGTTGTTGATGTTGAGGACGCTGAGGCGTTGACCGATGGAACGGAAGAGGCTTCGGTTAATTCGCAGCGTGGGAGTAACCGTTATCTGCGGGCAATGATGGAGAGTAATTATATAGAATACGCCTCCTATGTGATTAAAGAACGTGCTATTCCTGATGTTGATGATGGGTTAAAGCCAGTTCAGCGCCGTATTTTATGGTCACTGTTTAGAATGGATGATGGTAAGTTTCACAAAGTTGCCAATGTTATTGGTCATACCATGCAGTATAATCCACATGGTGATGCCTCTATCGGCGGGGCCTTGGTGGTCTTAGCGAATAAAGAATATTTTATTGAAAAACAGGGGAATTTTGGGAATATTTTTACTGGTGATAGCGCCTCCGCAGCTCGTTATATTGAATGTCGCCTGTCGCCGCTTGCGCTAGAAGTCTTGTTTAATAATGATATCACTGAATTTATCGATTCTTATGATGGGAGGAATCGTGAACCAATTGCATTGCCAGTAAAGATTCCATCATTGCTGATGTTAGGTACGCAGGGGATTGCGGTAGGTATGGCAACCACGATTATGCCGCATAACTTTAGTGAATTGTTGCAAGCTCAAATTTCAGTTCTACGCAAAGAATCTTTTGAGCTTTATCCTGATTTTTTGCAGGGTGGTTTGATGGATGTCTCTGAGTATGATCAGGGCAATGGTAAAATTACCCTGCGGGCAAAAATCGAACGTGATGGTAGAAAATTGATTATTCGTGAAATTCCGGCAAGTACAAATACTGAAAAATTAATTCAGTCAATTGAAAAAGCCGTTGATCGAAGTAAAATAAAAGTTGCAGCAATTAATGATTATACTACTGAAGATGTTGAAATTGAGATAGTTCCGGTGCGTGGTCAAGATCCTGATAAAATGATTAATGCACTCTATCGTTATACCGACTGTGAAGTTTCGGTCAGTGTTAACATGATGGTGATCTGTGATAATCGCCCGGTTCAGATGAATGTTGATAGTGTTATTAGGCGCAATACTAAGCGTTTGGTTGAGTACCTAAAACGGGAACTGGAGATTGAACTTAATAAACTGAATGAGTTGTGGCATAGCAAAACATTGGCCCAAATCTTTATTGAAAATAGAATTTATAAGCGCATCGAAGAGTGTAAAACTGCGGAGTTAGTATTTAGTGAAATTTACCAAGGGTTTGAACCGTTTATTCATTTGCTTAATCGTGAAATTAACGATGATGATATTAAAAAATTATTGGCAATTCCAATTGGCCGAATCTCACGGTTTGATATTGATAAAAATAGACGTGAAATATCTGATATTGAGGTTAAGATTGCCCAGATTAAGAAACATTTGAAACGACTGACAGCCTATGCTATCAAATACCTTGAGGCATTATTGGCTAAATACGGTGAGATGTTTCCGCGTTGTACCTGTATTGAAGAACTAGATAAAGTTGATCGTCGTGCCGTGGCTTTAAATAATATTAAAGTTGGCTGGGATCGGAAAAACTGTTATATCGGCAAGAATGTTAAGAGCGATGATCAAGTGACTTGTAATGAATTTGATCATCTGCTCTGTCTTGAACGTAAAGGTAATTATAAAGTTATCAATATTCCTGATAAAATATTTATTGGTCGGCTCTATGAATTTAGAAAATATGATAAAGATATAGAATTTGGCGTAATTTACCGTGAAAATAAAAGCGGGAAGTTTTACGGGAAACGTTGTTTTATTGATAAATATATTGCTGAACGTGAATATTTGATCTGTCCCAAGGACTGTCGGTTAGAAGTTTTTACTGCTCGAACTGATGCAATTTATAAATGTTTGATTGATATTAAACGTGGTGATAATAAACTTGAAATCAATCTAAAGGAACTACCGCTACGGAGTGCTAAAGCGCGTGGCGTATTGATTAGCTCGAAGCCAGTAATAAAAATCAACCATAAACGCTATCTTAATGAAGAGGAACTTGAAGCCTATCATACGATTGGATCAGAGGCCGATGAAGAGCTCGATAATCAGGTGACAGAAAAATCAGCAACAGAGGAAATTGCGCAAAAAGTCGAAAAGAACGAAAAAGTCGAAAAAGTCGATAAAGTCGATAAAGTCGATAAAGTCGATAAAGTCGAAAAAGTCGAAAAAGTCGAAAAAGTCGAAAAAGTCAAAAAAGTCAAAAAAGCCGAAAAGGTCGATAAAGTCGATAAAGTCGAAAAGGTCGGAAAAGTCGAAAAAGTCAAAAAAGTCGAAAAAGCCGAGCAAATCGAGCAAATCGAAAAAGTCGAAAAAGCCGAGCAAACCGAGCAAATCGAAAAAGTCGAAAAGGTCGGAAAAGTCGAAAAAGTCGAAAAAGTCGAAAAAGTCGAAAAAGCCGAGCAAACCGATAAAGTCGAAGAGAGCGATCTGACTGAAGCGACTACTGATCAGTCCAGCACTCAGACTGTCCAAGATGCCCCAAAGGATGAGGATGATGACAATTGGGGTATCATTCAACCAGAATTCGGCTTTTAGATTTATCTTTTACCGAAGCTGTAACGGCTAACGTCTACCACCTCTTCTACCACCACCACCGCCTCTAGAAAAACTTCTGCTACTTCGGCTGCGGTAACTACGAGTCGATGGACGTGAATATGAACGGCTACGATATGAGTTATAGCGTTTTGTTTGATATGAACCGCGATAGCGTGATTGCAATTGACGATTCATTTGTGAATAGTTTTTTAACTTATAGGTTGTTGGCCTAGTAGTTGGTCTGGTAGTTGGTCTGGTAGTTGGTCTGGTAGTTGGTCTGGTAGTTGGTCTGGTTGTTGGCCTGGTCACTGGTCTAGTTGTTGGGTGTGACTTTTTATACTGTTGAATTTGTTGCCAAGCTCCCTTGTTGCGCTTTTCCCATCCACCCATGTTTTTGCGGTAGATATTGCCGTTGCGATCGGCTAGTACGTTATTACTATGGCGTTTTTGTGCTCTATTTACGTTATTGATAGTCGGGCGAGTTTTTGCTAAACGTTTTCGCAGCTGCTTATTGTAACGACTGTAACGGTTGTTATTATATATTCTATTTTGTGGATGTTTTGAACGATAGCGGTTGTTCCAACTGTGCCACCGCCAATCTCCACTGCCGAAACTTGGTTTCCAGGCAATAATTCCACCGTTTGGTCCACGATAACCGACGAGGTAGCCCCAATTGCCAGTATAATGGTTATACCTAGCACGAAACCCATAGGTGCCTGGTCTAGGGTAGTAATGTTTATTATACCACGGGGTGTAGTAATAACCGGTTCCATAGATAATACAATCATCTTCATAATAACTGCCATCATAGCCTGACGTGTAGCCGTAAGTTATTTCGTCGTCATCTTTATTGTAATCATATATCTTGGCATATTTTGCATTATATACTGGGCAATCAGGCGGTATTGTATAGATTTCATCAGGTATTGCGACTGCAACCGTCCAGGGGCCGGTGGCACTATCTGCTTGATACCAGATAGCTTCATTGCAACAGTAATAGGCTGTACCTGATTTAATAATAGTATAGGTGGTGTTTACCGCGTATGTCATTTTGGTGCCTTTTATCGGTTCAAATTTAGGCTCGCCATTATATTTTACTTGCAGCGGGGCTACTGCACTGCGCTTAACAGTTACTGTTTGTGGAATAGATGCTTCAAGTACGGCATTTTTAGCTGCTTCAGTTCCAGCGATACTTGCTAGTACATCTGCTTTGGGGGAGTCAGGTGAAATTTTGCTAAAATCGGCTGGGAGTTTTTTTGATGAAATATATTTCCATGGACCAGCTTTACCGGCAGCCGTAAACCAACGTCCGGAGATTAGAATATAATATTGTCGGGTCGTTAGATCTTGAAAGACATCATTTTCAGAGTTTTCAATATAGAGCAGGTTGGTACCTGGAATCGTCGAGAATACTGGTTCTCCGCTAGATTGAATTAATTCTGCTGGCTTAGTCGCAACAAAAATCTTTGGGATTATAGCATTTTTTTCTACAGTTTGTGGGGTACTCTTTTTGTCATCTTTAGCATTTTTTTGTATTACCTGTTGTTGTGAATTTATATTTGCAGGAACTTGGGTTGTTACTGCCCAAGGCCCAGTTGCTGCCGGTGCTGCAAACCAATGGTTAATACAATTTAAGTAGTAGGTTTTATTTTTGATGTCTAAAAGAATGAGAAATGGGGTATTGATGACTTTCATCAGTTCATCATCAATTTTTTTTAGTTTGGGCTCGCCATCAATAGAAATGAGTAGAGCTGGTTCTTTGGAAAAGAAGAGTTGTGGTACTTTATTAATAAAATTATCTTTATTAATCTGAGGTTGTTTGATGGTATTTAACATTGGTAAGAAACGATCAAGCTCTATCTGAGTGATGTAACTGAGAAATTTTTCATCGATAATTTTTTTCATATTATTTTTTACTTTATCAGGAACACCGGGAAATGAGAGCTTGGTAATCTTAACATTTTTGAATATAACTAGGCGCTCTGTTTTGTTAATTATGGTTTCAGCCGAGAACCAGACAGTGCAGAACATTTCAGCTTTTGCTTGTGAGGTTTTTATTGATATAGCACTGCGAGCTGTTAGGGTATTATTTTTGAATGCTTCTAGTTGCGGTTGAAATATAGATATTTCGGCATCATTAATAATAATTTCATGTGGCCAATCTGCGGTTTTGCCTGTAGTTGCTGAGACTGTACAAAGTAAAAGCATGATTAATATGGCTAATAATTGTTGTTTCATCTTATCGCTCCATTTGGTTTGGTGTTATTAAAAAAATAGTATAAGAGCTTTACGTTTATTCTATTTATTTAGAGAATCACTATATATAGACTATTGAATAATGTAAAAAAGACAAGTGTAAACAGAAAAAAAACTGGATTTTTTAATAATTTTCTGGATTTTTCCTTAATTTATGTTATTATTCTTAAAGGAATAGGTAATATTGAATGATGTTTGTTGTTAGATTAACAGCTAAATGGGGGATATTATTTGGGTTATGAAATCTTTGTGTCCACACTGTAAAACGATTGTTGTCGTTGATGAAGCGAATGTCGGCAAGTTGACGACATGTTCTTTATGTCATAATATATTTAACGTTCCGGCACCTGCCAATTCTGCACCGTTTTGTCCTAACTGTTTCTGCTTACTCGAAGAAAATGCTAAATTATGTATTCAGTGTGGTTATAATATTGCTACGGACCAATGTCTTGAATCTAAAATAGAACGTGAATATGATCGTTATCCATTGTGGCGTAAAGCATTGGTCAAACTCTATGATGTTTTCCCTGGTTTGTTTAAACCATTGCATGTTATACTTTTTATTATTTCAATTATTATAGCATATTTGCTCATCAATCTTGGCCTGGTGATGTTGGCATTTGGTGCATTCCTTGCCGCAATTATGATTTGTACTTTTGGTATTATGACCTATGCTCAAGGTGTGGTTTTTCTGCTTTCTACCCGCCTGGAAATTATGAACCAGGCTTTTATTGATATTGAAGGAATACAGTGGACGATTTTTTTAGTTATGGTTTTCGGCCCAGCATTGGCGCTGTTGTTGCTAATGGTTCATCTGGCGCCGGAAGCGTGATTGGATAAAGTTATTTTGTAAAGTTTTATTAATATTTGGTTAATTAGGATAGGAGAATTAAATATGGAAAAGAAGATTCATTGCCCCATTTGTCACGCTCATTATGATGTCGAAGAGGATGTCGTTGGTCAAACGGTTACTTGTGAATGTGGACAGGACTTTGTTGCAACTGCGGAGTCTAAAAGTACCAAAACGATTGCTTTAGGTTCAAAACTTTGTCCTGGTTGTGAGGAGATTGTTGCTGTAGATAGTGTTATATGTGTTGATTGTGGTTACAATTTCAAAACCAAAACAAATCTGAGTATTGAGACCGTGGATGATGAATCGATAAGTGAAGCAGATAATGGTCCAGGTTTGGGAACAAAGCTTATTCCATTGATTAAACCAGTGGCTATTCTAGTGATTGTTGGGACTATTGCGTGGTTTGTCTATTCTGCTATGACAACAAAGCATTTTGGTATTTCGGATGATAAGCCATTGGGCACACTTGAAGCATTGGATAAACATTTTGCGAATGTCGGGTTGGTTAAACGTCCTAAGGCGGAATTATTACCGAAGGCATTTGGCACAACAGGAAAAATTTATTGTTATGATAATCAAAAAATGTCCAGAGATACTAATGGCGCTCTAAGTGAAAATGTTTTTGTTATCGTTGACTCTGCTAATAATGTTTGTGGTGTAGGGGGAACTTTTACCCCTGCGAGCAAAGCTATTCCTGGCGGAATTGGCAGTAAAGTTAAAGGTTTTATTACCACCTATTGGGATGAAACCGGTTGTGTCAAAGATGCAAGTTCAACCAAAACAATTACTCACAAAGGACTTACTGCAAGTATGACTTGGCATGAAAATATCAATGATTCAAACAATGGAATTGTTCGTGGGCATTGGAGTGAGGCATCATCTAATGGCACTGGTCTTACTGAAGGTGAAAATAATGTCTTGATTGTTGATGCAAAATATTCAGGTGATGCTATCTTCCTTGGCGGTTCCAGTAGTAACGTAGATGATGTGAAGTCTATGGTTAAAATAAAATGATTAGTCTCGCCCAGCATAAATAGTTGCCCCCTGTATGGCTCTTTTGCCAAAAGAGCTTCGAGGCTGCTAATCTGTAAGTTTTCAGCTTAGCCTATCACAGTACATTGTAATGGGGTATTTTCTAAATGGTTGTCCATGGATTATAAAGTTCTTGTCCAGATAACAAAAACAATCAGAATGGATGAATACAAGATATAGTCATATATTTTCATTTTCTGCTGTTTTATATCACCGATAAACCGTAATAAAATAAGCGAAAACAATACCATTATTGATCGTCCTTTAATCGTCCCTTCTAGACACAAACAGGGCAGACTAAGTAAACCGCCAATAAGAAAAAATAGGACGAAATAAACTAATCGCCAATTAAATTTTCTCATACAGTTTACCTAGTTATTTGCCGTTTATTTTTTAATTTTCCAATCTAATGCACCGACGGGGCATCTTTCGATACATTCACCACATTCGCTACAACTGTCTGGTAATGGTTGACCAAATGCCGTTTCAACTTTGGCACTAAAGCCACGCTGCTTGATACTCAAGAGGTTTTCATTGACTACCTCTTTGCAGATTTTAACGCAGATGCCACATTTGATACATTTCATCCGGTCATGAATGATTGTTGGATGACGGTTATCGTAACCAACTTTGATTTTTTCACCTTTGATCGCATCTGGCTTGGCACCGTAGGTTTCTGAATGCTCTTTTAATTTACATTCATCACGCGAAGTACAACTGCATTCAATACAGCGTTCGCCCTCTTTCATCATGTTTTCTTCTGTCAAGGTTCGGCTCACTTCAGCCATGCTATGCTTGCGTTCTGCTGGCGGTAAAAGATCAAATGCAACGCGTGGTTCATCTGAAATATCATTACGCAGGAAGACCAAGTCATCGGCTGCCATATTACGCCAGTGACCGCGTGATACATTTATTGGGTCGGCATGAACTGTTGTTGGATCCTCACCTGCGATGTAGGCGACGATAGAGTTGGCAATGCGGAAAGCGCCAGCAACCCCTTCGACAACGGTTGCTGCTCCAGAAAGACAGTCACCTGCGGCAAAAATATTATCATTTACTTGATATGATATTTTATCAGCTTCGACATCACCCCAACGGTTGGCTGGAATTGCAGCATCAGGAATCGCAGTTTTTTGCCCAATAGCGGCAATGACGGTATCAGCTTCAACTTCGTAGTCACTGCCTTCGATTGGTATTGGACGACGACGGCCAGAGGCATCTGGTTCACCCAGTTCCATTTTTCGACAGGTTAGGATTAGACAATTTTCACCTTGACGTAGGCTGACCGGTGCGGTGAGGAAATTGAAAATGACGCCCTCTTCTTTGGCTTCGAGAATTTCAATATCTTCAGCCGGCATCTCGGTTTCAGTCCGACGATAGAAACATTGGACATTGTCGCTGCCGAGTCTGACTGAGGTGCGTAGGCAGTCCATGGCGGTATTGCCACCACCGACGACAATAGTATGGCCTGGATTTTTACCACTCCAGTCATTGCGGGCGATTTTTTCCAACCATTCAATACCTGGTGCTGCCAGCTCTTCGCCTTCGGTTCGCATCGAGCTAGGTTTCCAGCAGCCGACTGTAATCGCTACGGCATCAAACTCTTTTTTCAGGTTATCAAGTGACACATCTTTGCCCAATTCCTGATTACAGAGAATTTCAACCCCAAGTTTGTTGAAATGGTTGAGCTCTTTATCAAGAATTGTTTTAGGCAAGCGGTATTCTGGAATTCCATAGCGTAACATGCCGCCAGGTTTGGGCATTTTTTCATAAATAACGCTAGCAATGCCCTGCATTCTGAGATAGTAGGCTGTTCCAAGTCCAGCTGGACCGGCACCAATAATGGCAACCTTTTTACCCGTAAGTTCCGGTAGATCTTCCAGATAATCTTCGTAATGCAGATCGGCCGCAAGCCGTTTAAAGTCATTGATACAGACCGCGCCACCTTCACCCGCAGTGATATTTTTGCGACAGTCAACTTCACAAAAACGTGGACAGACCCGACCGATACTCATCGGTAATGGAATCCTCGTTTTGATGATTTTTAGTGATTTAAGAAAATCACCTTCGCGTCCGGCTCTGACGTAGGCTTCAACATCTGCATGCGCTGGACAGGCAACGGTGCATGGAGCTTCACAGTCCCCGTTGTGTTCCGACAGGAGTAGATTAAGGGCGCTCCGGCGCATGTCGCTTACTTCAGCAGTTGAAGATTCATATTCGCCATCCGGTGCTGGGCAAGCTGAACATGAGGGCAGAAAGCGCCCAGTTTTAACATCTTTGACCACGCAGACAAAACATGAGGTGGTTCGAGATATTTTTTCATTATGACATAGCGTAGGAATTTGAATTCCTGCGTCCCGGGCAATTTTAAGAATTGTTTCGCCGGGTGCGGCAGTGAGTTGTTTGCCGTCAATTGTTACTGTTATATTAGCCACTGTAATATCCGTCTCCTTTTTTACATCTGAAAATGGTCGTTTTAGGACACACTTCAATACAACTGTTACATCTGGTACACAGATTGTTATCAATTACAAAATCATCACTGACCGCATTTACGGGGCAGTTTTTGATACACAATTTACATTTAATACATTTGTCCTGCTCTATTTTTACATCGACTAGGGCAGGGCATTCTAATGCTTCACATTGCCTATTTTCAATGTGGGATAGATATTCATTTTTGAAATAGCGTAAAGTTGCCAATACGGGGTTTGGTGCCGTTTGGCCTAAACCACATAGTGAACCACTTTTAACTTTTTTCCCCATATCTTCGAGGAAATCAATGTCTGCTAGTTCACCATTGCCGGCTGTAATCCGTTCGAGCGTTTCAAACATTCTTTTGGTGCCGACCCGACAGAAGGTGCACTTGCCACATGATTCGCGATGGGTGAAATCAAGGAAATAGCGTGCGGTTTCAACCATACAACGGTTTTTGCCAATCACAATCATGCCGCCAGAACCCATAATTGCCCCAAGTGATTTTAGTGAATCATAATCAACTGGGGTATCGAACAGTTCGACTGGAATGCAGCCGCCAGAAGGGCCCCCGGTTTGAACTGCTTTAACGCTATCGCGATCTGCACCGCCAATGTCAAAAACAATTTCTGCGAGTGTAATACCCATGGGCACTTCAATTAGACCCGGATTTTTTAGGTCGCCGGCTAGAGCAAATAGTTTAGTCCCTTTACTACCATCGCTACCAATTTTAGCATATTCAGCTCCACCTTCGGCTAGAATAATTGGCACATTGGCGAACGTTTCAACATTATTAATCATTGATGGGAAATCATTCCAACCCTTATCAGTTGGGAATGGTGGGCGGAAACGTGGCATGCCACGTTTTCCTTCAAGTGAGGCAATTAGTGCAGTCTCTTCGCCACAGACAAATGCGCCTGCACCCTCTTTGATGGTAATATCTAGTGGCATACCGTTTATTACATTCAATTTACGTTCACACGCCTGATTGATGGCAATTTTAAGATTTTTAATTGCCAGCGGGTATTCAGCTCGGCAATAGATAAATAGTTTAGTTGAACCAGTCGCATAGGCCGCGATTAACATTCCTTCGACGAGCTGATGGGGAACGCTTTCCATGACTGAACGATCCATAAATGCCCCTGGATCGCCCTCGTCAGCATTACAGATAATGATTTTTTCATCAGCCGCTTTGGCAGCCATAAAGCCCCACTTCATTCCGGTCGGGAACCCTCCACCGCCACGACCACGTAGTCCAGAGATCTTCACCTCATTAATGACTTCAGCTGAACTCATAGCTTGGGCTTTTTGTAATGCTGCGTAACCACCGTTAGCGATATATTGATCAATATCAGTTGGTGATATTTTCCCACATAGTCGAGTTATCTTAACATTCTCTTTAGCTGCTCTGATTGCAGATATTTCAAATCGCCCAGCTTCGCCCAGGGCAAAAATATTATCAATAGTTGCCTGTTTAGTATCGGTGACGCTGTAAAAAATAGAGCCAGTATCAGTTTCAACTTCAATCAGCGGTTCAGCATAACAGTGTCCAATACAACCGACCGCTTCGAGTGGAATACCACTACTGTTCGCTTCGAGTATTTTATATAGTTCATCCGCACCAGCAGCAATTCCGCACGATGCCATTCCTACTTTTATTTTTTTTATTGTATTGCTCATTTTTTGCGATACTCCTTCAGGATTTTCAATGTTGCTTTACGGTCAAGATTACCGAATACTTTGCCATTGATACTCATTACTGGAGCTAGACTACAACAGCCCAAGCAGGCCGCGGTTTCCAATGAGAAAAAAACATCTGCATCAGTTTCCCCATCATTAATTTTTAGCTCAGTAGATATCCAATCTAACATTAGGGTACTACCTTTTATATGGCAGGCGGTACCATCGCAGACACATATCTGATATTTTCCCGGTTGGGTGCGTTTGAATTGGGCATAGAAAGAGACAACTCCTTCAACTTCGACTACTGCCATTGAAAAATATTTAGCGGTTGCAACGATTGCTTCGTCGGCAATATAACCATGTTCAGCTTGAATTGCCTGTAAGCCTTTAATCAGGTTTCCAGGGTTTTTGTCTATTGTTTCAAGACAGTTATACTTTGTACTCATAGAATCTCCATATTTTGTTACCCCGCGGTCTGATCTTGATTACCGTTTATGGGTATAGATAAGTTGTTTCATTCAGGTACTATTATGTTAAAAATACAAACTATACTTATAGCATTATTAGAGCTTTTTTCAATGATAAATAATGATAATATTGATAATCAAATGAGGTGGTATGGACTGCTGGGACTGTAGGAGTTAGGAGTTAGGAGCTATAGGAGTTAGGAGTTAGGAGCTATAGGAGTTAGGAGTTAGGAGTTAGGAGTTAGGAGTTAGGAGTTAGGAGTTAGGAGTTAGGAGTTAGGAGTTAGGAGT